>JAQMYM010000039.1:4750407-4769163 GCA_030014255.1 Parauchenoglanis ngamensis | reverse complement strand
ATGGGCAATTTAGAGTAGCCAGTTGACCTAATCTGCATGTCTTTGGACTGTGGGAGGAAACCGGAGCACCCAGAGGACAGGACATATTCAAGACATTTAATTTAGTGTGCTGTAGGGAACAATTGATACTTTTTTGGAAAAATTTCTAAATGTAATATCAACATTCTCTTAACTTTTAACCTTTTTATATGGATTTTTGCATCATTATTTATTTTTTTTTGTGCAAAACATTTAATTGCATTTTCTTTTTTTTTTATATTCAAAAACATGTTATACAAATGAACATTATACAAATTTTCCCCAATCAAACAGCCGTGAGAAATGCAAACGTTTGCTCTGGACTGTAACCTGCACCTGTCAAAGCGATCACATGAACAAATTCAAATAAATCCCGCCTCTTGGTGTAACAGCGCCTTCCGATTGGCTGAATCCACTGCACCTGTTTGCAGCGTTATCCAATCACAGTTGAACGTAGTGCTGTTCCAAGATGGCGGCGTCCATCGCGAAGTATCATCTTGTCGGTTTCTGTTGACAAAAACAGCAGGATTGAGCCGCTTAAGCAGTGCGACATGTTTTGGTTCAGCGCAAAAAAAAGCACAGTTTTTAATCTCCACCGCTGCAGGAAGCAAGTCTTCGCCGTGGAGAAAATGTTTTAATGTTGATTTGGTGAGAAATCTGCAGCTATGGCCGCCGACAACAAGATCCATTTCTGGAGGAGGAACGCGAAGGGTCCCGGAAGGTGAGCTGTGGGTTAGGGCGGAAATGTTAGGCTTTAAATATGAACATCTTCATCTATTTCAATGATTAATAATCTGTTTGCACTACCCACTTGTCGTCTGTTCTGTATCAACACGGCTGGTTTAGTTCCACCTGAATGCTCTGACATAAACAAACTTTTATATGTAAAGCCTATTGCGAATAAAATAGCTTATTTGTAATGAATGTCAAACGCCACAAGGGGTAAACTGATGTGTCCAGATGTGTAGACGTGAGCGCACGTGGCCATATGGTATCAGAATCAGCCTCCCATGCACTCAGAGGGCACTTTGTTGGTGTACAATTACTTACTATAGTCCATGTGTTATAAATGTTTTATGTGCACATATTAGTTGGGTGGGCCGTGACCCTGACATGGCAGTGAGCATCAGGTGCAATACAGGTGTTCCTGTAGATTTCAGACCACTTCAGTGCTCACGGACATCGATTAATAATATCCAGCCAACTGTGATCCTGTGGTCACTGATGAACCGAATGGACCAGATGTTATTTGCACCAGATGTTGTATGGATACTTCTCAGAAGAGCAGTGCCCCTGGAAGTGTATCAGGGACCAAACGTTGGTCATTTTAAACCCCGACGTTTGTCTCTACCGTCAAAATTTTGTCTTATTGCCCCTCATGGGGTAGAGTGAGATTAGAAAGTTGGCCCCATTACAGGTACCCAGGTACAGGTAGGGCTGTTACTATTGATCATTTTGATAATCGATTAGTTGAGTACTTATTATCGAGTGTTGGATATCATGCGCCGCTGTGTAGCCTACTTAAACGCTACATATAAGTACTAATATAAGTATAATTCATTTTATCCTGAAATTCTGACATTTTAACAAAAATAAATTCATAACCATTACGATATCTATAATGTCTATCCAAAATATATGTATATATTTTAATGAACAAAAATACTGCAGTATCTTTAGCATTACTGTTTCTTACTGTAAAGGAAGAGAAATTAAACATTCGTTTTAAATTTAAATTGATTTGTTATAGCTAAGTTATAAAAAAAACAAAACAAAACCATACATTAAAATGATAACGTAGGTTTTAACACTGCAACGTCGTAAAATTGTTTTTCTTTTTTTGTAACAACAACTTGTACTTGTT
This sequence comes from Parauchenoglanis ngamensis, assembly GCA_030014255.1. NCBI lineage: Eukaryota > Metazoa > Chordata > Actinopteri > Siluriformes > Auchenoglanididae > Parauchenoglanis > Parauchenoglanis ngamensis. Next base: position 4,767,281 of record JAQMYM010000039.1, on the reverse strand, counting down.
ATCGGGGGTGGTTAGAGTATCAAACGTAGTCACTCATGTGAAAGTAGCCTTACTAAGAAAAGAAAAGTGCAAAAACATTCACGTCCAAATATCTACTTAGTAAGAGTAGTAAAAACACAGGAAGCGGACTGAATGTGAATAAATGTAGATGGATCTGATTTAAACTCCTGTGTTAAGATGACTTTGACAGACCCGCAGTAACTCTGAGTGAACGCTCCAGCTTGCTGGGGCATGCATGTAGCATGTAGCGTTTATAACTTTACCTCTTTACTAATTCACTGGGTCTTTTTTTCTTGCGCACTTCCGTCGAGGACACAAACACAACGTGCTACACGATCACACACCTGGAATTGTTCCTTCGTCTCTGTTAACACACTTCACCATGCGTTATTGCAGCATCTTATCGATTATCAATCGAAGCACGTTGGTGTATTGACTTCCTAATAAATGCATGATTTGTCCTGTTCTGAAAGTGCCCGTGTAGTAATGAATCATGACCCGTAAAAGCATCACAACACTAGAGTCAATCACTGGGCCACTTCCTGTGGTTTTAATATGAATGACTTGCTTAAAAATGAGCGAGATTTCTGCCGTGCGGTTTCACTGTTGTCTCCTTTAAAACAGGAAGTCTTAACTGTCACTACTGATAGACAATCTTAGGGACTTCCCTGTAAGTGAACAGGAGTCACAGCTGTATCACGTTTCATAAACCGTGTCCCAGGGGTTTCCCATTGCTTTAGAAACTACCTGTTGCATTGAGAAACCGGCTTGGGTAATTCTGTATTTCGGTAGGATTAGGCTTAAGGCTTGTTTTCTTTGTCTGCTTGTAGTGAGTCAAGGGAGCTGAACTTGTATAAGCTTGAAGACATGTTACCGCTTTTCTCAGCGTGGCTCACATCGTCTGAAAGATATTACACCGGTCACGTGAACTGGACGACACAGAGCCGCGTCCTTTCTGTTTCTAATCCTACTAGAATTCTTGGATGTTTTTAAGAGTGTGGGTTTGTGGATCGCTATCAAACTGCTTGAGGGTTTTTTTTTGTTTGTTTACGCCACACGTCTGCCAGCTGTCGTTTAGAGTTTCTGTTCCAGTGAATCGCAGTGCTGTGTTCAGTCTCGCTCTTATCCATTTTAGGAAGAAAAAAAAAAAAAATCACATTCCTATAAAACATATTACAATACTGTAAGTTTGTCATTTTGTTGTGCCACGGAATTAGTTTTTCTCACTCCGCAACCGGATCTACCTGAATCGTAGAATTCCCAAAAAGTATCTACCGCTAGTTCACTAACTCTCCGACGGAAATAAACCAGGCGTTAACAGCAGGATTCGTTTGTGTCCCGGTTTAATCGTCGTATCGCAACTTGTTACTATTTTGTAAAACGACGACGGATTTGACGCGACAGGAATGAACGTAACGCTAAACTAAACCATTTTACTTAGCTCCAGAGAGATATATTTCAGCTCACTGTTTGTTTTGTTTTTATTTTTAGAAAGTGAAAAAGCGACATAAGCTGATCTGGATCTACTGGCAGAGCTGCTGACCAATGAGGTTTAAGAATTCGGCAGCAGTGTGGGTCCTTTTCGGTCATTAAAAACCTTACTGGGTAAATTCGGAGTCATTTTGACTCAATCCCTTGGCTCTGCAGTCAGTCATCTAACAAACTTTGGTTAATAAATGAATGCAGCTGCCCTTTACATCTTGCCAGGGTTTGCCCAAAGGAGAAAAGTCGACAAGGGCATGTTCAAAGCGGTGCTGAAACACAGCCAAGGCCTCTGATATCTTACAAGGACACTCGGGGCAACACCCCTGACATTTTACCACAACCAGTTTCGCAACAGATGCACGTCCGATAATTGAAGAGCTGAAAGACCCTTAAGGTCAGACATGTTTAAGTGTGTTTGCTGTATCTGATCCGTTGAGACGTGTACCACGTGTAATGTTTAGCCACGAGACGTCGGACCTCTTATAAGTGATTTGCCAAGGGGGGTTAGTGAATGTCGGATGTGCAGAATGAAACTCGGTGCTGTTGAGCAAGCTTCAGCTCTTTGGACATGCTCGAGTCACTCAAAACCACGTGCAGGGAGAAGATGAAAACAAATATATGTGCTTATTACATAAAAGTACGACTAGATAAAAGAGTGTAGTTGTTAGTATTGTTGCCTTGGCAATGCGTGTACATGACTTCGGGGGCGGAGCTTCTGAAGGCGCGCTGGAGGGAGGTGTGTATTGTTTGGCTGTGAAATTAACTATCAGCAGTCTTTCTCTAGAATCAGCGACTCCACCTTTAACCAAACATTCACAAAATAAGTAACAGATGAATAACAAAATGTTCCATCTTTTGCACTGCTTGGTCGATGCGTAGTCACGCAGACGGGTTTTCTGCGTGCATCCTTGCAGATGTGTAGCATTTGGTTGCAGTGATTAAGGATTAATCCATAAACAGAACCCAAATTCGAGCGGGAACGGGATCCGAGTGTCAGCTCCCACCACTATAAGCGCCACTGTGTTGTATCTTATCTAGTGAAAAAAATAAATTAAATTCAAAGCCATTTGGGATGCAGACTGACCTTAAGATGTCTGATTTTAGGTAAAGCACTAAATAGGCGTGAGCTGTATTGATTTTCTTTCCCGGCTCATTTTGTGATCATTTATTTAATCATCCAGAAACTTTCATCTATAGAAATAAAATACAGCAAAGTGAGAATTTCCACCATGTCTGTGGTAAGAGGAGTATGGAAGAGGGTAATATTATTATCAGCGGGACCTGCAATACTAACCTGCGATACTCCCAATAGTGCTCAGTAAACAATAAAAACAATAAAAAAAAAAAATGGAAAGCATAACAGCCGATATTTCCATAGTGTTTAAAACTGCGTATTTCATCACCTTCTGATTATTTTAAGCTTTACAATATTTGAAAAGTATTAGACTGGATATTTTATTCCTATTTAATCTTTTTATTTCAAAATCTGTGTTGAATATTTCCAGCCAGAATCTCCGTGGCGTCCCCGGTGAACATGTTAAACTGATGTTAAATACATACTTGTGTAATGTTCGCTAAGATGAACGTACACTGATAGATCTTCTTTCACATCGACGAACTCAAAACACTCCTCATTTACCGTGCTAGTCAAGAGCATGTGCGATTGAGGGAAGTGGGCGGAGCTTTCAGGAAGTGTCTGTTAGTATCGGGGAATTCGAAACACCTTTGCCGATCATTCCAGACTCGCATCGTCGTCTACCTCGTCTCCTGTCTTGTTGGCGTATTTTAGGGGTAATTCGTACAAGCGAAGTTTTTTTGCGATCGGCAGGTCTGACGAAACATCAACTGATATAGTGGTGATGTAGTATCATGTAGGGTTCATAATTTGGTTATTTCACATGAATAATGATACGCAAGTATTACTGGGAAAACGGAAACAAATCTGATGCATTAAAGTGTTGAATAAAACTGATGTCGCCTTTAAATCTTCCAGAAAAAGCATGATTAAATAAGGAAGGAGCTGCTGCATGCGAAATACTTTTTTTTTTTTTAGCTGTAGAGACATGTCTCCAAACTCTAAACACATTTTCAAATGATTTCTATATCTATATATCTTTATTCTGTATCTATGTAGTACATTTTCACAGCAGGAAAGAGAGTCCTGCTACAGCGTATACAATCAGCCGTAACGTTAAAACCGCTGACAGGTGAAGTGGATAACATTGATTATCTCGTTACAGTGGCACCTGTCAAAGGGTGGGATATATTAGGCAGCAAGTGAACAGTCAGCTCTTAAAGTTGATGCGTTAGAAGCAGGGAACGTGGGCAAGCGTAAGGATCTGAGCGGCTTTGACAAGGACCAAGTTGTGATGGCTAGACGACTGGCTCAGAGCATGTCCAAAACAGCAGGTCTTGTGGGGTGTTCCTGGCATTTATTAGTACCTACCAAAAGTGGTCCAAGGAAGGACAACCGGTGAACCGGATACAGCATCATGGGTGCTCAAGGCTCACTGATGCGTGTGCAGAGTGGAGGCTAACCCGTCTGCGCCGATCCCACAGAAGAGCTACTGCAGTACAGATTGCTGAATAAGTCAATGCTGGTTGTGATAAAGGTGTCAGAACACACAGTGTATCGCAGTTTGCTGCATATGGAGCTGCGTAGCTGCAGACCGGTCAGAGCGCCCATGCTGAACCCTGTCCACCACAGAAAGAGCTTGCAATGGGCACGTGAGCACCAGAACTGGACTATGGAGCAATGCAATAAGGTGGCCTGGTCTGATGAATCACATTTTCTTTTACATCATTTGGACAGCTGGGTGAGTGTGTGTCACATACCTGGGTAAGAGATGACACCAGGATGCACTATGAGAAGAAGGCAAGCCAGCGGAGGCAGTGTGATTTTCTGGGCAATGTTGGGTGTTAGGTAATTTGGGTCCTGGCATTCATCTGGATGTCACCTTGACATGTACCACCTATCTAAACATTGTAGCAGGCCAAGTACACCCCATCATGGCCTCTTTCAGCAAAATAATGCTCCCTGCCACACTGCAAAAATGGTTGAGGAATGGTTTGAGGAACATGACAAAGAGTTCAAGCTGTTGACTTGGCCTCCAAATTCCCCATATCTTAATCTGATTGAGCATCTGTGGGATGTGCTGGACAAACAAGTCCGATCCTTGGAGGCGCCAACTTGAAACTTACAGGACTTAAAGGATTTGCCTCTACTGTCTTGGTGCCAGATACCACAGCACACCTTCAGAGGTCTTGTAGAGCCCATGCATCAATGGGTCAGAGCTGTTTTGGTGGCACTTACACAATACTAGACAGGTGATTTTAATGTTATGGGTGAATGGTGTATATTGTAATATTGTAGATGATATTATAGAAAATAGCAATATCATCTAGAAATGGTTCTATGTGGTTCAGCAAAACCAGGAAAGACCTGAATGTCCTTATGTTTTGAGGGAAAAATATATACAGAATATGGTAGAATGGCAGGGATATTATGGAGATTGCATCTCATATGAGCTCATATATTTGCAGTTCTTGGCCCATTCATATTTTTATTAATGTGGGGCTTGCTAAAGATTTCATATTGCTTCATAGCATACTTATACAAGCTACTTGGGCTTCACAGTGTGATTAAATGATTTCCATGCTGCCAAAATGTGAGAGTATCAGCAGGTTTATTGTTTTATTCTCACTATTTACGAGTCGAGTTATTGAGCATTGGCAGAATGACAGGTGTGTAAATGGCGGTTGGTAATGCGCACGCTCTCCCCTACAACGTTCTTTATTTGCTCTTATTGACCTGTTTGCTTCCTGCCTGCCGTGCTCTGACTCTGAAAAAAGTCCCCAGACTTGTGCATGGTTCATTTGTTTCAAAGAGATTGAAATTCAGTGAGAGATGGACAATAAGGTCTTGTTCTTTTCCTCTGATGCATGCACGACGTACACGCTCAGAGATATTTTTAATTACTCTCACGATGCCATTAGCCTGTGCACTGTGCGCTTTTTGTATGATAGGTGGAAGTACACTCTGGGAGCAACAAGCCAAGTCATTAGCATCAATTACATGCAGAGATGGACCTGATGAGAGCTATAGCGCAGTCCTGCAAAGTTCTCCCCAGCTTCAACTCTGTCTTGATTCCTGTCTTTCTGATGTATCAAACAAAGACCCCCCCCTAAAAAAAACCCCCAATCACTCATCCCTTCCTGTCACTGTTGTGCTTCCTTAATGAGACACCATTGTGCTGCAGACTCTGCTGTGCTGCCGGCCGTTTATTTATCTCCTAGATTATTTATGCATGGATTTATTTGCTTATTAATTTGGATTCACAGGGAAATTAAACACATGAGAGCTTTTCCGGCTCGTCATTGTTTAGCCACGGCACTCACCCCTACATTATCTCGCTCGCTGTTTCCCAGGCAAAGTGCTCCGACATAGTCTGAAACACTAAACACGATAAGGGATAGTCATTATAAGCCTGAATGGACAGACATTTAGTGCTGACTATTTTTCTTGCTATTCTACTTTGAAATAACCAATCTTGCACCTTGACTCCATGCAGCACCTGCTCTTGAGGAGAGGAAATTTCACATACAAGTGTGTCATTTCCTTTGAATCATGTCATCTCTAACACGGGATCCAAAAGTGATTTGCTGGTTCATGGTTTCTTCCATTCAACTCTGTAGGAGATTTTTTTTAATAAGTAGAATTATAGAACAGTTTCCTGGAAGTAGTATCAAGCCAAAAGCAGGAATTTTATTAATACACTTTCATGAAAACAGATCCAAGTGTGAAATGATAGAATATGTCGTACGCTCCCGGAATAAAAAAGTATTTCTTGTATGTTACCGGAGAGGATCGCTTATCTCTCAGGTGGTAGCCTTAAGGTTCCAAGTTTGGTGTTATTTTAAAGGACTTAAAACTCATTTAAAGGTGAATAATTGGAGCTTAAAAGTCCGCTGTGTGATTTTTAAAGCGAAATATCATTTGTAATAGTTGCAGAAGTTCCTCTCCCATGATGGTGACTGTCAAAATATCTGCTTTAGGAGTCTTTTGTTCTGTAGCAGCATCTGTAAACAGGATGAACCAAGTGTGTGTGCCACCAACAGCTAACCATTTGGAAACAATTGGGCGTCTGTAGTTGTCTGTCAGTCATGTTGATTAACTTGAACATGTTTGGTAGATGGGGCGTTGGGGGATGGTCTGGGGTGTTGTATATTCAGATTTTTTTTCCCCAAAAAAACAACCAGCTTCAGCTAATTAAACACTAATTGCATGTCATTATATAACGCTAGCCAAAATAGACCTGTGACAGCTTACTCTTATATGTATGCTCTTGATATACCAAATGATATATACAGTATATTAAACAATGCATGAGTTGTTTATGTCATCATGTGTTTATGCTTTATGTTAATGCTAGCTTCCCCAGTTTTATCACTTATTAATAATAATTAGATAAATAATTAATTGAAAAAATTGCTTTTGAAGAAAAATAAGAAGGCACAGGGTAGTGATGTGACCTAAAATGAAGCAGAGTTACTGCTAGGCCACTAGGGTTGGGTATAAAACTCTGTATTATTCAGGGTACTGACTGAATTACATCGGTTCTACCAAGTTCTACCGATACATGTGAAATCAATTTTTGGTATCTGAGAGCGCATCTTGGTGAGACGGTAAAGTGTACGTTAGAGAAAGGGAAAGAGTGAGACCGTGTAAGATCATGCCTGCAACGTATTGAAGCCCAACACACAGTCAGGACAGTGTGCTCATGTTACGCCCTAGTGAGAGACTGGAGGTTGTAGGGACGGTTTTGGGAGACGAGAGGGAGCTAAAGAGGGGTTTTATTTTGTGTGATGTGCAAAATGTTCTAAATAAATAGCAAAATGTTGACATTGAGAAGTTTGGACATATTTTTTACAACTGCAATAATTTTTTTGTTATTACAGAGAAAATAAAATAGGACCTTTTGGGCACCAGTACCATATTCCAGATAACAGTACTGGTATCAGTTCAAATATGTGAATGGCACCCAACTCTAGTTACCACACCACAGTGGATTATTTTCCAAACATGTTTGTCCTTTTAATCTGGTTATAGTTCCATTTAATGCTGTGGAACAACAGCAAAGCAAATTCTTGTTATAATTTACATTCTGGGAGATATAAACTGTTCTGAGTCATCTGTCTTTTTTCTCTTTCTTGAAGTTAATAAGACAAAAAGAACACAGTCTTTGACCACAAATCCCTTGATCCTGAAAACCTTCATATGTCAGAAAATTTAAAGCTTTACCTCTGCCTGTTATAAAGAACTGACACTGGAGACTCCTTCCATAAACAGTAAATACACATACACACTTTTAAAATGTGTTTAAGTGAGGCATCCACCATACTGGTCCCTGCAAACATTAGATGGCGCACATAAACATAAACCTGTGATATAACACATGTGGTATAAAATTGTGTTCATTACTACATGGCTAAAACAGTATGTTATACGTTATACGTTTTTACGATTTTATGTTGTGTACAAAATCACCAATGGGAAATAATCTTTGACCAATTATGTTCATTTCACTGCCTTGCTGTGTAGACGGAACCAAACACCTTGTTGGCATTCAGCAAAAAACAAAAACCCTCATGAATATAAACATACTGACTGTTGTCCGGTACGGAAAGTAGGCTATATTCGGTGCTGTTGAATTCAAAAACAACAACACGTCTTTTGAAACAAGATGAAGTGAAGCGGAAGGAAAACAAAAAGTCATCAGAAAGAAGACTGAAAGTTGTGATTCTCGTTGCTGATTATAATTCGTTCTTGGCTGCCTTTGGCAATGTTTGCACGGCTGTGATTGATTTCCTTGTCGTTCCTGTCATCACCTCGGCATCTGCCGTGTGTTCATTTTCAGCACTAAAAGAAGAGACTCTGAAGGCCACAGCGGATGAATCCTCAGTGGTTTGTAACCGGTAATGAGTGACCAGTTTTTTTTTTTTTTTTTTTTTTTTTAATTATTGTTAAAAATGCTTCCAAAAAAAAAAAAATAAACTCTCACAGTCCCATGTGGAACCACTTCAGGAACACTTGTTCAAGAAGAGTCCACGTGGGATCATGTCAAGAACAATGTACCACAACCATTGCTGAATGATATCCTTAAATGAGAAAACTAGATCCAGATGTCTAATTCAGACTAGCTTTGTAGTCATTAGTCAACATCTATGTATATATGCACAGACTTTAACATTACCAGGCAAGCCCCATAAATATATTCTTAATTACCCAGCCTACAGGGCTCACTATGACTACATGGCTGTGTCTCTATTAATGTCTGCATGTGGGCAGATGGGGTTGGTTTCCATTTAGGTACATGGGTCTGCATGTGTGTGTGTGTGTGTGTGTGTGTGCATGCTGTGATGTATGTCACCGAGTATTAAACTCAGAGTGAAAATGCGTTACTCATGCCTGTCATCCTCTTGGCCTGCTGTCAAGGGAAAGTGACACTGATGCTCAGTGTCTGATTTGAAGATCCAGCAGGCCAGACCCTGAGAGAGAGAGAGCAAGAAAGAGGGAAGGATGGTACTGGGAGAGTCGCAGAAACAGGAAGATATGTTCACACGTGTTATGTTAAGACCAAAAGTTACACTACACCACTGCAGGGTGTGCTGTAATGGGAAAATAATCAACAGTATGATCCAGAAAACCATAGTATGATTACAAAGCGCAGTGTTTTATTCCTCCTATACCACGGCAATTTGCCAATGGTAACATTTTTATTTTATTTAGTAAAGAACGATACATGCAGAACTATACATTTTGTCTGTTAATAGTTACATTTCATGTTTTGGAATGTTTGTGAAACAAGTGAATTCCTGTCATCACTTATATTTTCACAGCTTTAGACAGGCATCCCCTCACCAGCCTCTCTTTTTTGCAACTTGTTACTGAGAAACTCTTACAAAGCTCTAACACCGGAGACTCCTTCCAAAAATGATAAATAAACCTTTCCAAGCTTAACCGTATTCTTGCTTCGATTTTTATTTTAGTATGTTTTGTTATCTGTTCAAGCTTAGATTATGCGGCTCATCTACATTAGAACTTCCTGTGAATGGGTTGTTTTATAGAAATGCTAACATTTTCAAATGATTGCATTAATATGAATCTGTAATAGTCAGAGCTGCTGTTACAAAGAAATAATCAAGAACTTCTGACCAATCAGATTCCAGAAGTCATCATCACTGCAGTATATAGTTACATTAATGGTGCATCTGTTTGTTCGTCATGGTAGACCACCATACCATGATATTACACCCTTATACATTAGACACCAGCATCCCCATACACCTGACCATCACTCCCATATGAGCTTTTTATACTGTACATCCCATTCCAAGGTGTTTAGTCCCCCTTTCCTGTTATAATAACCTCCACTCTTTTGGGAAGGCTTTCCACTAGATTTTGGAGGGCGGCTGTGGGGATGTGTGTTGTCTGAGGTGCTCCAGTTCATCCCAAAGGTGTTCAGTGGGGTTGAGGTCATGGTTCTGTGCAAGACACTCGAGTTCTTCTTCAATTCCAACCTTTTTCCAACCAAGTCTTCTTGGAACTCACATTGTACACAGAAGCATTATGAAGTTGGAACAGGTTTGATCCTGTTAGTTCCAGTGTAAGGAAATTGTATTGTTGTACTAAGACATCATATACAGGTGTGTGCTTCAAACTTTGGGGGAAGAACCAAATATAGGTGTGATGGTCAGTTTCTACATACTTTTAAAAACATAGTGTAACTTCTAATCTAATGCATCTCCACCCTCATGGATCACCAGTGTGGACGCGTCTTAAACTTTTCAAAATATTGAACGAAGGCTGATTGATTTAGAGCATGTGTTTTTTTGTTTTGTTTTTTTTGTAAATGATAATGCAAAGTTATTACTTCAATATTGGACACTGAAATATTGCTTATTTGTCATTTAACCATAATTTCTTTGTCATTAAAGTGATTTTGTCTCACTGCTGTCCATTACCCTTGAAACACAGTGTGTCTAAGTCGCGGTGGAATATTTAATCATGTTCTTTCACAACTGAAGAGTTTTTTTTTTATTCCTTTGGCAACCAGAAATGATGAAAATGTAAATGTGAGAACAAAGCAATCATTTCGGGCAGGATTTTTCTTTTTTTGCTACCATGAGACTATAATATTAAAATGCATAAATACACACACTGATATACACATATTAAATAGATTACAATAACTTGTTCTGGTACATTGCCTTTGTGTTACTGGCATCTTCTGTTTTACATGCCAGCATCCTGTACGCCTCCATCAAATTCATTATGTACATAGCATAAATGCAGAGCAGGCGGGATAATAAATTCATCTGCTGATATTATTATAAACACCATCCAGGGTTTTAACTGTAGGGTTAAGATCAGAGATGAAATTCTGTTTATTTTGCTTACATGGCTGCAGTATAACTTTGGGTTTTAAATTCAAATGATCTCACATAAAACTGGAATCACTTTATAGGGTCACTGTATATGTGATAAATGTCATTTGGCATATTGAAAAATGCATAGGAACACCATGGTAAGCTGAACATCTCACAAATAACTACTTCATTATGTTTCTTTGGTGAAAATATATGAACTCACTCTGTACTGGATTTCCTTCACCATGAGTTCATTTAGGAGAATGGTAGGGTTTATATTACTTAAGCAAGATTATATCATTATTTATTCAGATATAATATTCATTACATTATTCATTCATGAATGAAAGCAATAGAGAGAATAATACATAATGCATAAAAAGCTGCACTCTTAAACTATTATCAAGTGTTAGTCATTAAAAACACCAATTGACACTGTGCCATTTGAATAAAATGAATGGCGTCACAACAATTTAAAAAATTAAGCAAATGGTGTGCAACAGGCATATGCACAGATAAACCCTGGAGCCTTGAGCTTCTGACCTCAGCATAGCTTCTTGGCCAGCGTGAATAATAAATGTATTTTATATGGCTTCTCAAGCACCCAAAGTGATGTTTTCAGTGCTGTGAACAAGCCCCAAGATTTCTTTGACGTGGTGCAATTGGTTCGATGTGCAGTGAATATCGCTAGGTCTTTGGTTTCAAGAGTTGACCCACAACAATGCTTATCACTTGCTAATATGGGTAAGAGAATACACGTATGCATGTTATAATAGATATGGATGTACTAAGAGGCCACAAATGTACACTTTTTTATTTTTCCCTTTTTCTTGTGTTATCTTTTTTGTCATTATCATGACATAACGAAACTCCAGTATCCATGGAGTCGTCCTGGACCTCGAAGCTGGTCAGAGATGAGAGATCACAATGGAATTAGGCTCACTTTGATTGCTCCTGTGATAAAGCTGTAGTCTTGCTAACTTCCTTTTTAAATGATGCACACTAATGTGAAAATCGTGATGCTATAAAGTCATTTCAGCCTGTGTTTGTGGCATTGATTGAACAGAAATGCAACTCACTGATCTGAACAGAGTGATAGTTGATACTTTCGGGAAAACTGGGATCACGGGAAGACGATGCTTCGTGATCGTTCATGATCGTACGTCATGATAATGACAAAAATAACTCTAGATTGTGAGAAAACTAACTCATTATCATGAGAAAACAACGTTTGTTATGTTGTGAGTCATAATGACATAAATAACCTGAGATCATGAGAAAATGGGCTGAGTAAAATATGTAAATCCATGACCTTTTAGGGCTTCCATAAATAGCCAAGAGCCTCAGCTCTAACTCGTCTGTCCCAGGAGACCCAGGGGACCTTCCCTTTATTCCCGCTTGGCCCAACAAGTCTCAGGTTTGACTAATTTTTATAGTTGCCACCTACTTGTCTTGTGCTGTCACACTAAGCCAGAAGGCATGTAGGTGGTTGTAATACCTTCCTCTGCAAAGAGTTCCTCTGGAAGCTTTGCTTTGCTATTCCAAAGCAAAGGCACTCTGAAATCCCAGCTCTTTAGTTTCTCTAGATCTACATTTTGAAAAGAAAGGAGAAAAGGGAACAATCCACACACACTGGACACAACTGTATCATCGAAGATAGTTTCTGATCCATGATCCATAGGTGTAGGAAAATTATGCATTCTAAAAGACATGACTCTATGAGACTACAGTCTCTTACAGGCTACAACTATCCATCCATCCATCCATTATCTATACCGCTTTATCCATCTGGGTCGCGGGGGAAGCTGGAGCCAATCCCAGCATCTTCGGGCGAGAGGCGGGGGCTCTCTCCTACACCCTGGGCAGGTCGCCAGTCCACCACAGATGATTATTATTATTTTTCATAAAAATGAAATGTTTTTAGTCAGTTGGCACACGTGCTAGCAACAGGCAACCATAGAGTAGTTAGTTAATTAGCTAAGATAGAGAGCCAACTGCGTGATGAGTTTCAATTTAGCCAGGAATCAAAGCATTTGCCCCAAATTATGCTTTTGTGTATTGTTTTTTAGCTTGTTAAGAGATACTTAGCTGTATATTAGGTTACAGAGTTTTGACAAAATATTTTGAAGTCAAATGCAATCTCACTATGAGATTTAAAAGAATTAATAGCTAATATCACGAGCATAATACCTACAATGCAATTTTTACATTTGTAACTTTATCTTAATTTATATGGTTACACCTGGTGGAGTAAGCTAGATAGATGGACAGGTGTCCATTCTGGATTCAGGTTGGTATCATGAACCAAACTGCTGATGCCCAAAACTATATTTCAGCTCATTTGAAATTTGCCAGTTCCTACAGCTCTGAATCATAACCACTGGCAAGTTTCTGGCAAAATTACCTTGTGAAACTGAAGTTGTACTGGGCCTGGAGTTGTAACTCGAGCATCTGTACAAATCTATTTGACACAGCTCTGTGAGCACTTTCCTGACCCTGGACACCAGCCAGAACTATTGTGCTACATTTCAAAATTGAGACCTATCCATTGCAGCCCAGTGACATATTACTGATGAACTTTAGCACAAGAGCAGTGTCAGACATTTTCAACTTGACCTTGGAATTACAGAGCTCTGTCTGTCTGTCTGACCCGTGTTTGGTCAAAATAATTGTAAATCAATTTAATACTCAAAATCCCTCCAGAACTAGCACATTAGGTGCATCAATCTGTTAACCTTGCTTATCGTTGACACCATTTTTTCAAAGATGCACTATCTGGATCTCAGCTAAGGGTGTGACAACAGACCATTATACCACTATATTGCAATCTGAAACAGTTATAAGAGTTTTTTAAACTTTTTTTTAAAGAAGTGAATTCCAATGAAACAAAACATCAACTTCTTTTTCATCATAACAAATTCAACAAAATCATGGCAGTTTTTTCCTAATTAAAGAACTCAACCCTTGCATTGCTACTGAAGCAGTATTTAATCTCTTTTCACTTCAAAATTATGAATATAATATTGCAATCTTTATTATGGTGATGCATGGATCACTAGCACACCGCTAGCTAATTATCCTAGCAGGCTAGCTAACTTTAAGTAAGCTATTTGAACCCGAATTCATTAGAGAAATGAACCAATCACAGAAAGGCCATTCAAATCCAACAACCAGTTATGCAGCACTAAGAAATGTACATCTGTACAGCAACATGTAGCTGATTTGATGTACGCCCATGACGCTGTTATCTTGACATATACGATGCTGAGCGTCATTAAGTTAAATTAATTTTCTGGATTATATTAATGCCCTCGTTCTAATATTTTCTTTATATGGTAATGTTTATCATCCATGGAAGGAGTCTCCAGTGTCAGAAATAACAGTGTAACTCCGTAACTTTAAAGTTTCCCCTGTAACAGGGCATACTGCATTACAATTATTTTATTTATTCAAGTATGATGCCATAATGTATAATTACAGCTGTTTTCTCTATCTTGAATGGTCCTCAACATTAAATGTAATTATAAACTGATAAAGAGTATGATGCATCATTATTCATGAACACAAAATTTTAATTGTTGGCAAATTGCTGAGGAATAAAATGCTGTTATAGGAAAATAATCAGCTTTTGGGAGGAAAAAAAATCAGTTTTCATTTAGATTATGTTTCTCTAAAAGCATGACACTGCATGAATGTTTTATAACCTATTTAGTGTTATATTACATATCCTTCCATTTAAAGGACAAATGTATGTTACATTAAGGAATTCAAATAAGTAGCTGCTTTGTTCAGGTAGAGCTCTATCATTTTGGGTTTTTTTCCCCTTATTTTCACCCTAATTTAGTCTTAGCCAATTCCCACCAACCAGTTAGGTCTTCCGTATACGACAGCTACCAACCAGGGATGGTGATGGCTCTTGCATGCTTCCTCTGAAACACATGAAGCTAGCCAACTGCATCTTTTCAAACTGTAGCTCATGCGGAGTCACAGGGCGGCGCAACACTCCATGGAAAGTGCTATCTGCCCCCTTCCACATGCATGAGCTCACAGATGTCCATGATTAGCTAGTGTCATGGTGATAGATAGAGGAGAGATTGACACCCCCAGAGAGCACTCCTGGCCATGGATGGCTATGGCATCATAGGTATTTAAACATGTGCTCTCTGGATGACAAGGTGAACAGTTTTCTGTTTCGCCAATTGGATGGAATTTTTTATTTTATTATTTTTTTTAATACAGTAAGTGATCATAAGCCATAGTCGTGTCCTGATTTTGACAGTCATTCTTGGGTCAACAAGGACAGGGCTTAAATTAAATTAATCTCACTTGTGCACTTGACTACTGGTTTTAATCAACCTAAATAATTTATGTTTGCTAGCTATCTACTTAACATCACTTGCTTGGTGCTAAAGAGGTAGCATTAAATAAATTAACTAGTTAGATGGCTCACATTAACTCAATGCGCAGCGTTTAAGTAGATAGCTAGCTTAGCGGATGTTTTATCTAGACAATTATATTGTTTAATTAAAGCCAGACTTAATAAATCATGTCATTGTGACGAGCCAAAGAAATGAAAAGAAAATAAACGAAAGAAATAAAACACTTAAGCTTCGACCTGCTGACCCGGTTTCTCAGCAAAATCAGGATGTACACCACGCACAGAGGATGTAGTCATCTAGAGTTCTTCCTCGTTCCCTTGCTCGGAGTGGAGGAGGCGAAGGGCGTGAGCAGCTGAGTCGCTCCAGTGGATCAGCTCCAGCAGAACCCTGTAGGTCCAGAGCTTAGCGGCAAAGCTGCCTGAACCTTCGACCTCATCCAAACCCTGCAAGAAACACACACACACACACACACACACACACACACACACACACACACACACACAGGCTTTACTATTCTTGTAAAGACCTTAGAAATAACATAATTCATTTTTCAGGTGCAAAGGTGCTGTGCACATTTATACCATTCTTAAAAAGCCAACAAAGTTGCTGAGAATCGTGTTTGTGCGATCAGAAATATGTTGGAGGAGAAACAGAAGAGAAGAAAGAAGCAATATGAGACAAACATGCTCAGACCTTAGACTCCATAGATGGAGATGTTTGAATTTGTGCTGCTCTAAGAAAGAAAAATGTCAACGTCAAAAAAAAGTTGTTCCACAATGCTGGCTGTCCCTGTCCCGGCTCCATTACTGCCAATCCGGAATGCCGGAATCAAATGACACGCCATTACGTATTCTAACCTTTTACACAGATCAGCGGGGTGAAAAGAAAGGTGCAACATTCCGGCCTTGAACAGGATGTGTAAAAAGTCAGTGAGCAAAAATGCCCAATAGGCAGTGTATCACAAAAAGCACATTGAATTTGCTTAATTAGATTGCATACATCAGTTTCACATGAATGAACTGCATGCCATTAGCACAGTTTATTTTTGTACATCCAACATGATTTAATCATGTATTTTCAAAGCCCGATCGAACCACTGGTATAGTAAGGCAGTGATGTTTACCGCTGCACTATTTCACTACACATGCTTTAATGGCGTTAGTGCAATACAACAGTTATTTCTTCCCGTCAGTATAAACCGGTTTTCCTCTTGGGGCTCAACCAAAGGCCCCCACAAGGTCAAAACTGTCAGACTTATCCATCAGTGCGAGGACACTTGGTCCCCAGTAGGAGTGTAACTGAAAATGAACACGTTATTCAGAAACAGCAGTTAATGTGTTCTAAACAGACAAATGCAGATACAATTAGGAGGAGCACTGTTCCCTTTTTTGTCCTTCTTTATCATTGGTAGGTGAAAATCTCCAGAAAACCACATGGTCTATCGTAATACTGTATGTGGTGATGAAAAATTATTAAAAAATGGAAACAAATTCAGACCTAAGTGCGCGCGCGCGCGCGCGCGCGCCCACACACACACACAAACACACACACACACACACACACAGAGAGAGAGAGAGCTAG
>JAQMYM010000039.1:4737953-4750307 GCA_030014255.1 Parauchenoglanis ngamensis | reverse complement strand
GCACCCTGGGTGACCCGGGGATCGAACCCAGGACCTTCTTGCTGTGAGACGACAGTGCTAACCACTGCACCACCGTGGCGCCTCAGGCTACAAATATGACAAATGCAATTGTTTCCCATGCAAAATAGCAACATAAATTGGATGCATTTGTGAAGATGGGTAACTGCAAGTCTTCTAAATAGAATTAAAATTCCTTTAATCTGTGTAGAAGTAACATATCCCTTCATGCTTATTGACTGGTAACTCCATGTACTGAAACTAGACCGAAATAAGTTACAGCCAAGTATATATTCAACTATCTTTCACAGGATTACGACATGCTGCTACAGAAAGAGCCTACATCAGTGTCATACTCAATAACAAAAGTACAGCGAGTATCAGGAAATAAACCGGCAAACAGCTCCACTTGCTCAACAGCCATCTCCCAATAAAATGTCAAATGTGATAGATGCTTAGGCAGTTCTGCATGCAAAGGAATATCCATCCCTTCATTAAACACTTCAAGTGGGTTATGAATACCACGCTTCCATCTACTTCAGACACACTAACTGCCCTCAAGGTTAAATCAACAGGCATAGCAAGTACATTGGAAAAACATGGCTTTTTTTTTTTTTTTTCAAATTAATGACATATCTGCACATTTTCCATCAGTCACAAATGATAATCAAATAATTCTGAACTAAACAGAGTGTATGAATCAGAAAACCTTGCATGAAAAGGACTGCAAACATATTTTTGTCAGTACCCTCAAACCTGCTTTGCCCACTTCAAAGTAGTAGCAAGGCTTCGCTTTTTTTTCTTCCAGAAAATAGTGCATCATTTACTATTCCTGCCAACATCAAACACAGACTCCAAAACCCCCATCTTCCACATTCTTACTTACATTTTTTGTTGTTCTAATATCATTAGATATAACTGCTGATCTGTGTTCTTCAGCTTGCCTTAAACAGGCAAAGGGTTAGACGATCAGCACACACATTTAGAGGAACAAACTGAATCAAAAAGCTGAAATTGAGAACAGGATCAAAAACCAGAAAGCAGCATGCACCTGAAATAAGGCTCTCTACCATGAAGAGTGATATCTGAGCAGTATTTTGCATCGGTTGGATGTTTGTGCAAGTTATGTAGGTAGGTGTATGTAATTGAGTCTCATTGTGTGCAATCAGAGGTCAGGTGATCTAGAGAATAGAAGTGAATACAAGGCTGTGTCTGAAACTCTTACTGGATAATGCTTATATACTGATCTTGATGGAAAAGTACTGAGTAATATGCAGTACATGAAAAATAAAAAATAAATTGTAGTACGCAGCAGGTACTGGATGATATACTACATATTCAGACTCCAGCTCTGAATATAAATGTAAAATAAATAATATAAAAATTGCATATTGTTGTGTATTTTCATATATTTTCTTGTTTTTCAAGAGAACAAATCACACAATTGATAGTGAATGCTAGCTAACTAGCTCGCTAATGTAACAGAATGGCATGCTTGCTAGCTAAGAGGCTGCTGGCTAGCAGTCACTAGTAGCAACATAACTGGTTTTCTGATTTACTGACACCAACCCCCTGTGTGACGTAGATGTGATGACGCGCATACTATTTTTTAAATGTATTTATTTATTCATCTATTAACAGATGTACTAGTCTAATACACTACATGGATGTTGTCATACCTGCTATACTATACTCTGGGTTGGGAGGGTTACTTTCTGATACAATTACTAATTACCTGCTAAATGTAGTCAGTAACCTAATCTAATTACAGAAAATTAAAGTAATGTAACTGATTACTTTCCATTTGTGGATGATGACAGTGTTTTCTCAGCTGGAAGGCAGAACTTACACTGTACTGTGATGTTGTTCCCATTTCATGCTTGAAAGACAAAATAATGGTGAAATTTCCACTCAGTTAACACATTTTTTTACTAGAGGCC
Organism: Parauchenoglanis ngamensis; assembly: GCA_030014255.1. NCBI lineage: Eukaryota > Metazoa > Chordata > Actinopteri > Siluriformes > Auchenoglanididae > Parauchenoglanis > Parauchenoglanis ngamensis. The sequence goes on along the minus strand of JAQMYM010000039.1, from coordinate 4,748,370 downwards.
ATGATTATGAATTGGTGACTGTTTAGCTTTGAATTTGAAGATTAGCTATGAATTCACTTGAGGCTAGAGTGGTGATGTGAGACTGTGGAGTGTTGTGTGCATATAATATATCCTAATTTTGTTTTATTTGTAAAAATATTATTACACATAAATACAATATATAAATATATACAACATTGTGTATGCATAACAGTATATAATATATATGTGTATATATATATATATATATATATATATTCCCAAGAGCATATGCATACAGACAATATGGCCGACATTCACCCACCCACGTTCAGAGTCACCTGACTTCTGATTGGAAGCAGGTGTTTCCAATCACACACACACACACACACACACACACACACACACAAAGTCTTTTAAAGACTCGCAGTTTGTTGTTTGCTTTGTTTGGGTGTCTGCTTTTGCCAAGCCTTTTCACTGTTGTTTGCTATTCTGGTATTTTTGTCCGTGTTACTGTGTATTTGGATTTTTGACTCTGTTTTGCCTGCTGTATGTGGTTTGCTCATCGACTGAGCTCTTGCCTGTTTTTGACCATGATTTATGCCTGGTGATTCTGATACCTCTGCTTGGATTGTTTTAATAAACTGAGTAACTGCACATGGATCCTGGTTTTCCTGACATGTACAAAAGATATTAATATAAAATAGCTATTTATTTGCAACATCTTAATCACTACTACTACAGAACTTTTTCTTAACTAGTCTTAATTAAATAGCAGTTCACTAATTACTACATTAGTGACATTTATCAGATAATGTGTCACAGCATGAGAATCAAGTGCTCATGTCGACCAAATGAGACACTCAGGTGATGGGATTATGTACATCATTTACTGCTTATCACTTTTTTAATCACTTACCACTTTTACTTGTGTTTCTGTATTTCAAGTCGTGATTTGTTCAAATTTCAAACAGACAAGTTCTCAATAAAGATAAAATAAATATCAGCTTCCTGTTTCACTCCATGAAACTCCCCGATGCTAAGGTCATTTTGCAGGCCGTGAGTGCGCATGCGAAGACAGTCATTTTCAGTGTGTAGAATTGACTCCAAAGATTTGCAGTCGACTCATAGTTTTCAGTGTCTGATATTAGTGAATCGACTCTTTAGGGGATTGACTAAAGCAGGATGGAGACGTGACACAAAACATACATACAGTATATTATGTATGCTAAGAATATACAAGCACTACTGGGTTGGAAAAATAGGCTAGTTTAACTTTTTACTTTTTTTAAGCTAATTGAATCAAATAGCTTTGTTAGCTGCTGCTTAACAATACATAACAAAGCTGTTCTGGACAATTCCAGTAGGAACATGACACTTCCTCTGTTCCTCACATTCCCACACGCGAATGACAATATTACTCACATTAAAACACAAGTTATGTTATGAGGCCAGTAGGGTAGTGTACTGTAAAGAGTTTATATAAAGTAGAGAATATCGCACTGATGTTCTCAGTGATGTGAAGTGATGTAGCGGGTGCGCAGCGTGCATCGTAATGCAGCTCAACTAATAATGAAATTATTGTTTAGTTGTTACAGCCTTTATGAAATTTGAAATTGTAATCCTGTAAATAATCCCCATTATTACTAAATGCATGTGTAATCTGATTACATCTTTTTTTCACCTGTAACTATAATGGAATACAGTTACTTTTTTTTGTATCCTAATTACGTAATGCCATTCAATGCATTCTGTTACTCCCCAAGCCTGACTATACTATATACTAGTGTGGGGATTAGTTTGTATTACACTGTGTTTACTGGGCCTATATGCAGTGTGTAGTACACCAGTACAGAGTTAATAACACAGCTCATGTGTTGGGATGTGTAGTGCTGGTCTGTCATGTTTGATTGTGGTTGTGCGTTCCGGAAACTGTAATGTGACTTGGATTTCGGGCATTGATATGACCGTAGTCATTTAATGTTATTACTTGATTTCAATAAAATGTGTTTGTAGCCATCTTGTTCATTTTGTTGCAGTTTTATCCCATTCTTCCTATTGTTGGCTTTTTCGCAAGCATCATTGGAGTGGTCACACTTGGAGATTTTAATCAAAAAAATTTCCGACACTGCCATAACTTTATCATAGGCTGTCTTTGGTCTTTGGCACTAAATTGGCTGCTGATGCACACTTGTCATTATGCACTCTATGACCACCAATTTCAGCTTACAACCAAAGAAAATCATGCAATATAAAGCCATCTTAAGAATTTACCTGCTTCTAATTACATGCATTACTTTTACTGAGGCATCCCTTTCAATTTCAGCTCATTTGCGACACTAGAATGAGACAATGATGCCTCAGAAGTGCTTATTTGCTTTTCATTTTCAAGGATTCCCTTTATTTGAGCACTTACAAACTCCTCAATTTCTCTGTTCATGGCTTGTAAGCTCAATTTCATAACCTTTCTGCAAGCTGTGGTATGAAAGAAGCTACACCTCTTAAGCTATTTTTCAGAGGGCGTGCTTATGAACTCGTACAAGAGAGACCATATTTATGCAATTCTAATGCTATCAAGGATTTCTCACAATCTTGCAAGGGCCACTTCACACATAGCTCCAGGCTACCACCGAATAATTACTCATCAACCTACCTACAACAATGAAAACATAATACATGGTTAATCACCAATGCACAAACTGTACCAGCTTTAATCACACACAAAGTGCATAAAAATAGGATGAACCAAAGCTAAAAGGACCAACAATAGCAACAACTGAAAATGAAATGTGAACTACAGAACTTACACCCACCCGTGGCCTTGTATTATCCTAAATGGGGTGCTGGTGGCCAAAACAGCTGTCACAAATACTGACACTGTGCAATGTTTTCTCAATCTTATTCTTGGTATAAAGATCCTTGAACATTAATGTCCATGCCATTTAAATAAATTCAGTAAAATTTAGGAATGTAAGGCTGTTTCTCTCTTTGTAGAAAATATTAATGTCATTTTTAACTCATCTCATGCATGTTTTCCATAAAGCTTTACTGTTCATCTTGTCAAATGGTATCCAGGTGAATTTTTGCATACACTCGAACCTGAAGTGCCTTGCAGGTTCTGTCTTGAGTGCCATCCTCACTCTTTTGGTCTGGTCTGTGGTATGGCTGGCAATCTTCCTCTTCATTTGTGTCATTAGCTTTAGATTATAATTAAAAGCTATGGAACAAAAAGTGTCATGTGACATTTGTCCTCAACTTGTCCATATTTGTTTGGAAATGAACTGACACAGGGCTATTGGTTACCTGAATAAGACACTTTTTGGTAACTCCCCAGTTTGGTAACTTGCCAATTTCTACCTACAGCAAGACCATACTACAGTTACTCCCCGAGGAGGATGAAGGCTATCACATGCTAGCGCCAAGGCATTCAAAGCCAACTAACTGTATTGTTTTGAACTGCTGCTCATGCTGCAGCACAGGCCAGCATTTCATTGCCGAAAAAAAAAGCGCTATCTAACCTCTTTCACATACATAAGCTCACAAACACCCATTACTGGCTAGTATTGTTGTAACTAAGAGGGTAGAGAGAGGCTACAAGTCCTTCCCTCTCAGACTCTCTAGCACCTAGATGAAACCCACTTAGACTATGGAGAAAATGCTGCGCTTCTCACAGACAGTAAACAGTTAAGGATTTAAGATCAAAACATGGACCTTGCCAATTGTGAGACATCAACACTACCACTGTGCTTTTGTGCCATTCTAAAGAAAGAAAAAAAGAATGATGACACTGTGATTATCTTACTTTCCTTATGAGGACCTGCCATTGACATATTTATTAATTTAGTGCCATGCTACTCCTAAATCTAACCCTAATCTAAAAATCAGCAAGTTTTCCTTATGGGGACCAACTGAGTGTCCCCACAAGATCAAAACTGTCAGGTATTCCTATCTATATGGGGACATTTGATCCCCACTAAGATATAAAAACATGCCCTCACACACAGGATTATATCCAACACCAAGAGCACTGGAAGTGCTTGTCCTGTATGATGAGGTCCCTGCAGGATCTTACCTTTGCCATCTTGTCTCTGCCTGTCAGAGCACATTTCCCCCCCAGAGCGTGCATTGTGTCTGTACAAGCTCACCTCCGCAGTGTACCACGCACACAGGCTGCGATGGCATCCACTCCAGATTTTCTGCCGATACACGGCACGCGCTGTCGTGAATGACAAATTTCCCTTTTATTATCTGCCATTGATGGTATTCTAGTAGCAGCCTCTTTATTGCATCTTTTTTCCTCTCCTGCTATTAAAGTGCTGCATCATTAAGCGGGATAATGCCATTTTTTAAAAAGGCTGACGGGCGTGGGCTTTTATGAGCAGTGGCAGCGGTGCCTCTGCTGGAATAGCAATGCAGCCATATGGGGGACGGCTGGTGTAAATGACTTCTTAGTGGTGCACTGGCTCGTGAAGGACACATTGACGGGCGGCTGTATAGCGCACCAGACATGAGATACACGCTACCACAGTGGGAGGGAGGTTTGTAAGGGGACACATCAGCAGCAGTAGTTAAAAATACAATATCAAAAAGTGACCTTACATTGATTGAGTCCTGTTTGAATTAAACTGTTTTGGTTATGTGTCACTTGGGTCTGTCATTAAAAAAACAAAGATTTGAATTTTTTTTTTTGGCCCTGACCTCCGGAGCTGGGGAAAGCTATCTAAGCATGCACACAGACACACACACACACACACACACACACAAGAAGATCACAGAAGAAAATCTATTAACCTCACATCCTTTTATTAGATTTCAATTTTACAAAACCCTTTCAATGATGTGGAAAAGAAAATGACAATGAGATAACTTTTCACAAGGTCATTTTTCTACACATTTTTCAAAAAGTCTTCCGTGCATGTTGTGTTCAGTCATTTTAACTTTTGAAATGGAGATAGGAAAACAAGCTCCCCTCCAGTTTTCCATTTGTATTTTTTTTTCATGCCACCCACAAAAATAGCAAATTAATTACTTGTTAAAAATAAAATTAGATAAAAATAAAAACCCAGTGATTCATTTTTAATTATTTCCTCTAATATTCATGAATCAAAGACGGAAATAAAAAGCATTAATACAGTACAGTTGAGGTCAGACGTTTACATAGAGTCATCATGGACAGGAATTTCAAGGCAATTTTGGACTTTCACTGATTTCTTTGAACTGTTCTTTTTCTGGGGTAGAATGATTGTGCATCATAACTCTTTTTTAAAAAAAAAAACCCAAGACTTTGGTGCATAAGCTTGAATCTATTTCGGGGTATCTAAAATCCACACAGGGTCAAAATTATACATACAGGATTTACCTGGCAAAGGACTGAGAGGTTGCCATCCAAAGCTCCAAAATTGACACCTTGAAGCTCGACTAAACTTTGCAGCACACCACATGGACAAAGAAAAAGCCTTTTGGAGGAAAGTTTTATGGTCAGATGAAACAAAGATTGAGTTGTTTGGCCACAATGATCAGAGGTACAGAGGAACACTATACCAGCTGTTAAGCATGGTGGTGGTAGCTTCATGCTCTGGGGCTGTTTTGCTGCCAGTGGACCTGGTGCATTGCACAAAGTGGATGGAATAATGACGAATTCCTCAGCAGAACCTCAAACCAACAGCTAGACAGTTGAAAATTGGACACAATTGGGTGTTCCAACCGGACAATGACCTCAAACACGCAACAGAGCTGGTTGTGGAATGGATAAACAAGCTAACATTAAGCTTAAAACAAGTCCTGACCTCAAGCCTATGGGAAATGTGTGGAAAAGTCAGGTCCGTGCTAGGAAACACAAATTTAATCGATCTCCATCGATTCTGCCAAAAAGAGTGGTGAACTATCCAGCCAGAATTCTGCCAGAAGCTTAATGATGTCTACTGAAAGTGTCTGGCCAAGGTGAAACTTGCTAAAGGGCATTTAACCAAATATTGTGCTGTATGTATATTTTTGACTCTGTATGTACAGTATAATTGTAACCCTGAGTTGATAATTTGTGCATGAAATTCTTTTTTTATTTTCCCTGTTAAAGAAGCTTGATATGACATTGATGTCCATGATGACTGTATGTAAACTTTTGACCTTAACAGTACATTTCGGCATGAACAGAATCGCCCTGTTAGCCATTCTACATTCCACAGTTTTTTTCTGCCTAATTTATAAAAAATATGATTAAAACTGGATCAACATATGTAAAAATACAGCACCTGGAAAATCATCCAGTCCTGTCATCCTCATTTGCTATTTTTAATAAGCATGTAGTGATCCATATTACCACTACATCAGGCACTAACGTCAATCTTTAATCTACCCTCTTGCTACCAGCTACCCAGTAATTGCATCTGAGTCATTCAAAATCATTCAATAATTTTAGCTCCAAAATGTATCTGAAACAATTAAGATCAAGTAGAGGAGAGATTCAAGAGAGTGTTTTTGTAATATCCATTGTTTTAAAGCCAAAACTGTTTGGAATATTTCCAACGCAACATGTAAAATTTCCTTCTTAGACGTACGTTATTCCTGTTGATGAATGAAAGAATTTATATGTAACGCTAGGGCATAAACAAACATGTTGACGATCACACATCAGTACGCCTTAAACGGAAGCCTATGTGGATAAGCAGAGCATGGGAGTTGATATAGATCCTATTTAATTACAACAACATCTTTGACCCAAACCCCCAAACAGGGTGGATCATGCCAATCTGTAATTAGTGCTCTTCTCTTTGTGTGCTGTGCTCTCCACTTTGTGTTTGTGTTTCTTTCCCCTGTATAATTAGGCTGCTGTGTTCATTATCCCCGCTAATTAGCGTATGCAAATCACGAGGAAGTCGTTAATTCTGATCCTTGCCACTAAACGTGTCACCTGACATTACAGAACCTTCATCTTCTTTTTCTTTGGCATTCTCTCCATCACCTTGAGCTGTGATGAAAATTCTCATAACGTTGTAGCCTCTAAAACGGATCACATCGACCCGCTCTGAGTGGTAAACCAAGAACTGCGTGTTGGCACATACACGAGTCGACAGTGTGTGATTATGGCTTGCGGTAAATAATGTAGCAATGTGGTGGCAGATTTCATACATGTTCAGAAGGTGCTGGTTAATTTTCTTGAACAGCAGAAGCGAAATGGCAAAAAAAAAAAAAAAAAAAAATTAAACTCATTCTAATACGTTAGTAGTTTCTATAGTAAAAATGTATGTATGTATGGTGCATGCCACATAAACTTACTGAAAGAAGAGCGTAAATGTTGATATGGTTTACTGTGTTTTACCATTTACTGTCAATTAATTTAGCCTTTATGGAAAGAGTCTCCAGTGTCAGCTTTAAGTTTTCCAACACGGGAAAGACTTCAGGACAGAGGGTTTTGTGGTTTTACATGGTAAACTGCATTTAAAAAAAAATAAAAAATCATATTAACTTCAAGAAAGAGAAAAAAAGAGAGGCTAAAGAGGGTATGACTGTTTATTATACCTGTCAACATTGGATTTTGAAAATATGGGAGATTTCCCACACTGGGCTTTGAAAATAAGGGATTTTATACTCTGTTTGCACATTGACTGAACCTTGTCTGTTTTTTGACCCTGATTCTGCCTGCCAATTTTTTTTACCTTTGTTTTTCACGTTTGCTCCAGTAAAGATACTGAACCGCACCTGCATTCAGTTCTGTCTGTTCCTGTCCACAAAACACTGGGATTTGAAAATAAGGGATGATTTCCTTCTGCGCACCGTGAACTCTGAAATCATCACTAGGCAAACACAAAAGGGCATACAAATTCAACACTTTTAGTTTATTACCAATGGGTGGGAAAGAAAGGGGGAGTTCTACCTGGAGCCCTTTCAGACAGGTAAAAACTTTATAGGGTTTATAACTTTCTTTATAGGGTATATAACTTTATAGTTATAGGGTTCTACATAGTTAAGGTGATAAACAGATTTAAAAAAAAAAGCAAACAAATGTGTAATTTGTAACAAACGTTAGTATGGTGAAGTTTTCTGTTATAAGATTGACCCTTTTTGGCACCAGTCCCATTCATTGTCAACTAACGTTACAACAAAGATATTAGATAGGTTCCGACTTCTTTTCCTAATTAGATGTCTAATGTTCTATATACTGCCATCTGTTTTAATGGCAGGAGAGAGTAGTAAAAACACATCACTACACAGACTGATCAATCCAGTTGTAACATTATGTTCAAAATATGGAAGGTTCATGGGAAAATGTTAAAATGGCAGGACAGCGGAAAGAAGGATAAAATACCTGGAAAACCCTGGAGGGTTTATAGGTATATTGTTTATAGTTGTTATAATGTAACCAATAACAGGAGCTAACTTGTTGTGCGGATGATGTGTAGTCAGACATTATTTTTCTTATATGAAAAGTTTTTTTGTTTTTTGATAGTGTTGGCAAATTGTTGTGGTTTAAGAAGGTTAAATCACTTCAGGAGGTGCTGTTATTGGAAAAATCAACTTTCGGCTGGTAACAGTAACTTCACATCATGTCACGCCACATCAGTTGTTGATTATTTTCCCATAACAGCATGCCCCCAAGTGGGTTACACCTTACTAGGTAGATGTGATGCGAATTAATATGTAAGTGGATTTCCTAAAGTAAATTGGCCTAGGTGTGAATGAGAATGTGAAGGGGATGGACTGGTTTTCCATCATGAGTATATTTCCACCTTGCGTCCAGTGTTCCCAGATCCACTACAACTATCTCAGGATAAAGCATTTACTGAAGAGGAATGAATGAATGTCAAGATTGCGTTCAAACATATTCAGAAATAGTTAACAAAACAAATGCATTTTAAAAATAGTTAGCAAAGACCTTCAATAGTGTACACTGAGTTTCTGTCCTCTGGGACACTTTTATAGCAAGAACACTGGAGCCAAAAAGTCAAACACTGCTTTTCAGTCACGCATGCTGATGGAATGGCTAAGTGGTACGATTGATCAATAGCGTATTAAACATGTGACATAACGGCAGTATGTCCTGAAAGTGTCCTTCACAAGTCAACAGAAGGCTGTGTGTGTCTATACAGCAGCTTTGTTTCAGTCCTGCAAACATTCCCAACATCTTGTTCCAATTAGCGAGGTGGACTTTTGCTTTAGCAGCGTCAGCTCCTAATTGCTCATGTTAATGCGTCATATGGCCTGTCTTAGAGCTTTACCTCGAGGCAGATGCTTGAATTATGGTTTTTAATTACTCAGGGATCTGACGCTGTGTAAGAACACTGTGCTGGATAATTTCTTTTTGTTGTTATTTCATTCAGTTTCAATGTATGCATGCACGATTGGGATTGTATCTAACTGTTCAAAAACATACGCTAATGTCAGGATATCTCAGGCACACTGGGTATTGATAGTGATAATTAAAGAGCATCGTTTCCAACTAGGGATGTCTTAGACAGTTTATTCTGTAACATCTTTCTTTGACTAAAGAAGTGAAATAAAGCATTGTTGACATGTTCAAAAAAAAATTTTTTTCCCAGAAACAATATTTTTGTATTTTTCTTAAGGAAGAAGAAAGACAGAACAGTTTAATTTGTTGTTGTTAGTAGGTTAGTAGGTTTGTAACTTCTACCAGCCACTAATGGAGTCTTATCTGTTTTGATTATGTTCTACATAAGCAATTACACATCCACTTTGCTAGTTAATATTCTGTTTATTGTACATTATGTAAGAAATAAAACACTCCAGGTTGTGCTGTTATAGAAAAATGATCAACAACAGGGTGGTGTGATGCGGCCCGTACCAAAGCAGAGTTATGAAGTTGATTATTATACAATTACAGCATATCATGGCGTTTTACCAGCAAATACAAATCAGTATTAATTATAGAATAGCACGTCATACTATTTATCCATTTAAGTTTAATGTTGTGGAACGTCTGCAAAACAAGTTTGTTCCTGGTATGTTATAGCAAACCTAATCAGGTTTTTTTTTTTCAGCCTCTCTTTTAGTCTCTCTGTCTTGAATGTAATAAGACAAAGAAAAATGTGGCTTGTCAGAGCTGCTGGTACAGAAAATTAATCTACACTTTCTTACCAATCAGATCTGAGAACTCAAGCATATTGTGGTCCAAAATGTTGTGACTATCAGCAGAAGCAAAACGAGCTGGACAACATATCTCTGAAAACCTGCCTGGATGTTCACGTGTGTTTTTCTTTTTTTTTGCTTAAACTTGTTGCTTTCACGGATAGATTATTTTCTGACACACTTTTCATTTTCTTATGTTTTTGCAGCCCATGTTGGAAACTGAGGAATCGAAATATTTAATTGAACGCCAGCCTTCGTTTCCTTATATATATAATGTTATATACTATATATATATATACATACAGATTCTTCAAAGTAGCCAGCATTTACCGTGATGGTACAATCGGCATTATCTTAACCAGCTTCATGAAGTCGTCAC
>JAQMYM010000039.1:4712023-4731243 GCA_030014255.1 Parauchenoglanis ngamensis | reverse complement strand
TATGCAGCAGAATAGCAAGTAGATAAGTAAATAAAACATCAAGAAAAGATATGAGTGCAATAATGGATGGAAATGAGAGTCCAATGGCACTGCAGTCTGTGGACTGGTCATTCCTATACTTGAAGTCATCTGTATCTATTTTGTTTTGTTCTGCACCACTTTTCTGTATACTAGACTAAAACTAATTTGTCTTACTGTACTCATGTGATTCTGAGAAAGTCATGGGTGAATCACAGCGGACAGAATACACAACCCTGATGGGTGCCCGAGTTCAGTGCAGTGATGTTAGAGGTTGTGGTCTTATAATCTGCCAACACAGATGCTACTATGAAAATGCTGCCTAGCCATTAAAAAACCTTTCAAAATCTGCCTGCAAGTATTATATAGAGTAGTTTGCCAAGGCTGATAACCTCTAGAGGTGATTATACATATCGCACATCTCATACTAGAGAGCATACAGAGGAGGAGGACAATAATCCTTGGTGAGATCTGTAGGAGGTTTCATATTCCTCTACTGAAATGGCCAGGAGGAGACTTGTGCCTGAAAAATTGCCATCAAGCAACTACAGCCAAAGAAACTTTCCAAAGAGGATGGCAAAGATGACAAAATGACAAAGTGATCGACTGCATGAAGCCTGGTGCTGGAGACAATGTCCAGTATCTCCAGTCAGATTTCTTGATAGACATGTATTCAATATATTGTAGAATTACATTCATTGACCTGTGAGAGTTCAGTAGGTAAAAAAAACCTTTCTCAAAACTGGTTGGATGTTGTATAGGACAATAAGGCATTGAGAACAAGAACAAACTGACAAGTGAGCCTACACGGATGCAGCAGAGAGTTGCCTTGTCACTCTATATGCTTTTCAAACCCTATGTTTATATATGCATACTGTAAATAAAGAACAGTGATGTGATGTTACAGCAGCATGTTGGAGCACAGTGATGGAAATGTGCTCCATTTTAAACCAGCTTTCTGACAACTTAGAGAAAAAACATGCCAGATGGAAAATGTAAAATTGTTTTTCTATAATGTTTACAGGAACTACAGAAAGTAAGTGTGCCCTTCTTTCCTAAAGGAAAATATGTATCCTAAAGGAATTTATGTATAAGCGTTTCTCAAGATTCTTTGGATAGTAAAGTGTTGTTAGCTTCCAAAGGAAGCTCTGATAGCAATGCTGGACAAATTATGAATTTGTTAGCAAGCTGATGGGCAAGTAAAAGCTCCAGTGTGCCAGCAAGTCCCATGTTTTTGTTGCTAGGAAACTAAACTGACTAGGCTAAAACAAGTGGTAGCTAATATAGTAAAGTATGACAAGCATAATAGTTAGGTGCATTAACACAGGCTAATGATTTGTCCATCTCTGAATAAAGCAACACTCTATTTTAGGGTTCAATCAAAAACTTCAAAGGTTTCTACTTTTCATATTTCATTGTTTTTTCTAACAGTATACTTGTTATATAGATTCACTGCAAATTGTGAGTGGATCCAGTGACATCAAAGCCATGACGGGAGTTTGTACAGTAATCATTCCCTTACCATGTTTTTTTCCCCACATTTCTCCAGCCCTATTACCATGCAATTCTTGCATGCCATTCTTCTGCATGAGACCTGGTATATAATATAAAATGATAATATAATTATATAAAATTAACGAAGGCTTTACTTTGTGTTTCTAATAAGTGTGATCCAATTAAAGGCTCAAGAATGAAACAGTATGTTCCTGTGTTGTGTGGGAAGGTATTATGTGCTTTAACCTCAATGCACTAAATGACTCAGTTCACCTGGAAGAGCCACGGCGTGGGAGGAATTGAACAGAGCTGCTCATTAAGCGCTCATAAATGTTATAACCGCTATGGCCTTTGCACTCTCATTACGTGGCAAAAGGCAATGCAAACTCTTCAATAAACCCTTGCGTCTTTCTTTGTAATATATGAATGGTATGGTGTGAATGGTAAAAAATAGGCTTAAATCATAAATCCTAGACTCTATCAACACTATCTTCAGCAACACACTTGTTTTTAGTGGGGAAGAAGAAATGGAATTGATGAGAAGGGATCCTGCAGCTCTCTTAAAGCACGTCACAAAGTAAGATCATGGCTAAGGGGCTTTCAAAGTATCAACCTTCATTCGCAGCCTCCTGTAAAAAACAACAACAAAAAAGAATTCAATTATTCACACTCAGGCTGTAACCGCTTTTTAAGCCAGTAGGTGTTAAAACTTCCTCCGCTAAACTCCATCTTGAACACAGACAAAATAATTTTCACTAAAAAAAGCCAACAGTGTTGCTCTCCATTGTCCTTTTTGTTCTCCGAGTCTCCATCACAGCCAGACAACCCTCCTCCGTCGACAATAATGATGTATCTCACTCTTTCAGAGTGCGAGTGAGTTCCCTGTGGACAAGCGGCAAGATTAGCGTAGCACGCAGGCAGAATGAATGGTGGCCTCAACACGGGAAGCAACTCCCTGGGGCTTCAATTACCAGAGCTGCTCTCTATATTGGGAAAGAACTGGCGGCTAGTCTCTCTCTCTCTTTCTCTCTCTCTTTCTCTCTCTCTCTTGCTGCCACACTGCTTTTGCCTCTCCCTCCTTTTTATTCATTACCTCTGACCATCAGCCTAACTTTCTTTACCAAACTACATGCAGTGCCTTTCAGCTTTGTGGAGCATCATTGTGGAGAAGGTGCCCTAAATGTAGACATACTATAATATTCGGACAAGGCTTTTACAAACTTGATTAGCATAATTTAGTTCGTTTCAGTTCAATTATATTTGTGTAGCACTTTTAACAATAAAACAATCACAATCTGGATTTAGATTTAGATCCCTAATGAGCTAGCCAGAGGCAACAGTGGCAAAAAAAAATTCCCTGGGGGAAAAACATGAGGAACCTTAAAAGGGACCCTGGATAGTAGGATTATGTATCAAAAGATCAAAGGAAAACAGTAATAAGTGTGTTGAAAGGACAGTATTAACCACTGAAGCAAGGGTGACTGTTGAATCAGGCAGATATGGAGTGCGAGAGAAGCCACAGAAGATACACTCCCAGATACACTCTTATCCTACAGCGGTTTAAAAGTGATGTGGGTGGTATAGTGTTGCAGTGGTTAGCACTGTCCTCTCAAAGCATAAAGATTCTGGGTTTTACCCTTGTGGCCGGCTGTGCAGAGTTTGCATGTTCTCCCCGAGCCTGTGTGGGTGTCCTCTGGGCACTCAGTTTTACTCTCATAGTCCAAAGACATGTAGCCAGAAATTGGTGTGAATGGTTGGTTGCCTCTGTTTGGCCATCCGAAAGACTGGCAACCTGCCCACCTATCGCCTCTCTCCCAAAGTCAGCTGTGATTGGCTTCCCATGCGACGGATAAGCCGTATAGGTATTGGAAGGATGGAGAGGTGTTTCAGTCACATAGGCAGAATTCAGTTGCCTTGTGCCCAGTGAAAACTCTGACAATCAGACAAAGTAAATGAGAAGAATATTTTTAAAACCTATTGTGAAGAGTAAATGGCAGGAAAAGTACAACATATTTCAGTAAGTGAGAAAGCGACAGTCTAAGCCCTAGGGCAATTCACGACTCTGCCAACGTCAGTCTCTTTCAATGCCACCCAGGCTGTATTATTGAATTGTACGTCTCTGTGGGAATTTAATTACATGGCCGTCCTGCATGATTTAAACTAGAATATGATCATCTCTCTGTTGGTGTTCTACCCTGACACCAAGCCAGTCAAGGAAGCCTAGGCTCAATATACTCACCTAATATGCTGTCAGGGGAATTGTCATACACACAATATCACATTCTAGACACTAGTATGTGTAGTCATCAGACTGGGATATGGCATGTAAGTAAGACACGGGCAAAATACCACACAGAACCTCAATTAACACTGAACAGTGGTATGAGAATTATTTGAAGACGAAATAATGAAAAGAATCTTTAAAAACACTTTGAGTTTAAATTCAAATCAGAATTGCAATTACCAACTCACACTTCAAAGAGTTTTAGAAATGGAATTGTCACGCTAATATATTTTGATTGCCACATTTTAGGAGCCAAATAAACTGGATTGCATGGATAGATGTGTGTACTGATGCGTAAACTTGATATTTCATATCAGATTAGTCTGACTGAGTCCCTGGATGGCGATCTTCACGCATGATGTTGTGTATTATTAAAAAGATTCATTGATTTATTAGTTAAAATGTATAGCTCACAAAGGTATGCGTTTCTGCTTATATAATCTGTAGACATTTTGAGTGCTATGTGCAGGATTTGAAACACTTGTGATTCTGCCACCACCTACATGCACTTGAATTCGAGTGATTGGTACAGAAAGAAAGAATTGGAAATACTTGTGGCTCTGAGCAGAACAGGAGAGCGATACTGGCCGATGCTCTAGTGCTCAACTCATTGAACACATTCAGTCCTCACAGGTCTTTGAGAGGCATTTGGAGATGATTTGGAAAGAAAACCAGAGTGTTACTGCAATTTTCCTCCTCCTCACGCACTCTCAGTCTCACCTCTTTTCTTCATGTTTTTGTCCATCAGTCCAGAAGCACAGTGATTTTTTTTTCCTGCATGGAGAATCTTACTGTATATAATAAAAAATCGTTGTCATTTCTTACTGATCATTTTTAGTTTTACAAGGAAAGTAAGGGTCTTAATGGCATGTTGGTTTAGCACTGTATTCATGAAGACTAGAGACTGCACAAGAGACAGTACAAGAGACTGCAAGAATAATAGAAAAAGAGAGCAGGATAAGATGGCAGTTGTCCAGTTCCTGGTTCAACCATGAGCTTGTTTGCTTTTTTCAAATGTTCTCCCTGTGAATGTGCGCCTCTACATTTCTCAAACTTCCTCCCAAATCCCAAAAAACATGCCTGTAGGTGGTTTGGCAACTTTAAATTGCCCTTAGAGTGTGCAAATACAGTGGTGCTTGAAAGTTTATGGACCCTTTAGAATTTTCTATATTTCTACATAAACATGACCTAAAACGTCTACAGTCCTGAAAGTAGATCCCAATTAAACAAATGAGACAAAATATTATATTTAGTAATTTATTTATTGAGGAAAATAATCCGAATGTTACTTATCTGTGAGCGGGATCTATCAAAGTCTACTCTTCACAACACGTGTGTAGAAGTGTCTCATGGTACGAACAAAGAAGATTTCTGTGGACCGCAGAAAAAGAGTCGCTGATGCTCATCAGACTTGGAAAAGGTTACAAAACAATCTCTAATAAGTTTGGACTCCACCAATACACAGTCAGACAGGAAAGTCAAGATCACTTTTACCCTTTCCAGGAGTGGACAACCAACAAAGATCACTTCAAGAGCAAGGCGGGTGATAGTCCATGAGGTCTCAAAGGAACCCAGGGTAACTTCTAAGCAACAAAAGGCCTCCCTCACATTGGCTAATGTTAATGTTCATGAGTCACACTGAACACTGAACAACAATGGTGTGCATGGCAGGGTTGCAAAATGCCAAAGCTGCTGCTCTCCAAAAAGAACATTGCTGCCCATCTACTGTTTGCTAAAGATCATGTCGACAAGCCAGAAGGCTTTTGGAAAAATTGTGTGGATGAATGAGACCAAAATAGAACTTTTTGTTTTAAATAAGAAGCGTTATGTTAGGAGAAAGGAAAACACTGCATTCCTGCATAAGAACCTTATCCCATGAAACATGGAGGTGGTAGTATCATGGTTTGGGCCCGTTTTGCTGCATCTGGACCAGGACAGCTTGCCATTATTGATGGAACAATGAATTCTGAATTATAGTATAGAATTTTAAAGGAAAATGTCAGGACATCTGTCTGTCAACTGAATCTCAAGAGAAAGTGGGTCATGCAGCAAGACAATGACCTGAAGCACACAAGTCGTTCTATAAACAAACGGGTAACGAGGAATAAAACTAATGTTTTGGAATAGCCGAGTCAAAGTTCTGACGTTAATCCAATATGTTGTGCGAGCAGTTCATGTGAGGAAACCCACCAACATCCCAGAGTTGCAGTTTTTCTGCACAGAGAAATGGACTAAAATTCCTCCAGACTGATATGCAGGAACTGTTTAGTTGCAGTTATTGCTGCATTAAAGAGTCTGAATGCCAAGGTTCACCATTCCCACATATGTAATATTGGATCATTCTCATGACAGAGTATAAGGTTTTTGTCTCATTTGTTTAACTGGGATCTACTTTTAGGACTTGTGTGAAAATCCAATGATATTTTAGGTCGTATTTGTACAGGAATATAGAAAATTCTAAAGGGTTCACAAACTTTCAAGCACCTCTGTATGTGCGCATGGAGGCCAGTGATGGACATCTGTCCCATCCAGGGTGTGTTCCTGGGATAGGATCCACCTCCAGGTCCACTGCAACCCTGACCAGAATAGCGTGGTAACTGAAGATGGATGAGTGGAAGAGCCATCTGGCTATGGCTTGCCTCTGGAGGACAGTGAGCACCATGTTGGGCTTGGCTCTCTCTTCCAGGCACATGGATAAACATTGGCGCAGGTACCTAGCTCTACTTGTGAGTCACTAAAGCTGGATCTTGGATCAATCAACATCTCTCTGTGATACAGCTGTCGATTACAGCATTCCCAAAACTCCTGCAGGTATCGACTTGACATTTGGTCCAGTGGACCAGACAGGGATTACTGCTCCAAGCTCCGTGACCATTTTTGCAGAAAGACATCGAAGACAAACACTACACTTTATTGTAGGTGTAGCATCGTATCTTTGGTCTTCGAAAAAATATTGTTTATGCAGCATTATAAAACAGTTGATAAGAAGATAAAGAAAGAAACGATAACATCATGTCCTAACATCCTGTACTCTCACTCAAATGTGTGCTTTCTGGTTTAAGATCACATGAATTTCTCTCTGTAAACCTACCACTAGAGGAAAACAGCCTATGAATTCTGAGAACATTTTAACTTTAGATAGCCTGACATTTCTGATGACTCCAGCTTTTATTGCTAGACTGATTCTGAAATCTGAAAACTACTTATTCCACTTTCGTTTTAATCTTGTTTAAAATCAATATACAAAAAAAACCAAAAAAAACAATGGCTAATCTCCTTCCTGGCTTGATTGCTTTCAGTTGGAGAAATAAATGTTTTTTTGTTTGTTTCTTTTTTGCTGTCATGACGTGTGCCCGGGGTGGTGATAAACATGCGAGTTCACACTACCAGTAAGGGAATTATAAAAAAAAACCCCAACAACAACAAACAAACAGTAAAAATGGTTATTATAAATGGTTCATATTAAAGCTGTAATCACGTTACAACCATTTTTGGTCTCTAATGTGCCATGAAGCAACAATTCTTTTCCTAAAGTGTTCTCTAAACTCTAACCAAAAAAGTTCTGTGTCATATCTTTTGTCATAACTTCGGCACATGCTTTAATAAAAGTTGCAATGACAGTACAGTCTGGAATATGAGGATATATTGAAAGGAAATCTCATTTCTTGGGTGCAGGAAAAGGATCTGAACCTTGTAACCCTTGAAATGAAAGCCATTTTACTGCGATGACACTGCCACACTTCACCAATTTCTGAATTTTTAGGATATAAATATTGTTATGCTTTGTTGGCATAACATTAGAGAGTGAGAAAGCTTTCAGGATACCTAAAGTAGTATTTTATATTCTTGGTTCATTTAACACGTTCAACTCTACTAAATGTTTAACTCCTAGGTGACATCTGTATTGGTTATGAGTGTACCACTGAAGACAAACCCTCTCACATCAAAGCATGTAGATGAGAAAACATCAGCTTGCTTGTTCTGGCATAGAACATAGCACAGACACTAGAGTTTTTTAAAAATTGCAGTTGCGTGTGTGTGAATGTGATTGAGCAGATGGTAACCAAAGACGATTACATTATTCGGAAAGAACAGATAATGTGTTCCAAATGGATATGAGCTCAGATATGAATATTATTCTTATTATTTTTTAGAAAGCTTGCCAGAAAGGTTCACAGGGCATCTGGTTCAGCCTGGAGATGTGCATCATTACTGACATCCTGTGGGATGCAACAACAACAAAAAAAGCTGTGCGAGTGGGAGGTTTGTACTTTCTTGCGAGCATGAGCAAGTGGTCAGATATGAACCTTGCAGGAAAAAAAGAAGGACTATGTTCATTAACATGTGATGCATTTACAGTCTTCATTCATTTGTCATTACTAACCATGTGGTCTCAGTGATTTCAGTTCGGCTTATTTTGGGAAATAGAACCAACTACAATAAGAAAATATTGCAGGCACTAAAATATGAGAACTGCATGAATGTCAAAACAACAACAACAACAACAACAAATACTTGTAGCTGAGGTTGAGGTACTGTCAGAAGTAGAATTCACACACCATGCCGACAGTTATGCCATTTCTACCTCTAGGTTTTTTCCCTGTGTTTCACGGGGTTAACTGGTATTATTCATAATTAAAGGTCCACTATGTAGGATTTTAAGGGCATCTATTAGCAGATATGGAATATATGTTCTGTAATATACTCATGGAATTCATAAGTATGCTTTCATTAGTGTATAATTACCTCTAACTATGAATCATTGTGATTTTTGTAACCTTAGATTGAACATTTTATATTTACATAGGAGCGGCCATGTTGTTCCACTACGGTAGCCCAGAAAAGACAAACCTCTAGAACCTCAAGGAAGAAGAAAAAAGAGGAATCAGTGTTTGCTGGTACTGGCTAACAAGTTTGAGAACCTGAATTTTGTAAAATGGAGGATTATACTTATTGTTTAGCGCAGAAAAAGCAATGTAAGCACTTGGAAGTACGCTACAGGCACCTGACAGCCACCGTACGTTTTTATATTATTAATTCAGGTGAATCCTACATAATAGACGTAGGACGTAAAAAAAAAAAATCCCTTTGTGTTTAAATCAAAATACAGACGAAGATTTTTGAAGCACTGAACAGATACAGATACAGACAGTTGTATTGTGTTATATTTCTAGTAAACAGGTATAGTGCGTAGGCACTGAATCTACTTCCATAATCATCTTTGATCCAACAAACAAGCTTTGATCCTCTTTTCTATCCACTGCAATAATTTCTTTGTTCCATTTATACAGTATATGTGAATGTCTTTTTAAAATAACAACCTTTGAATTTATATTTCCCATGCCAATGCAGCTTCACAATACTGTAGGATATGATCTGAGCAAAAACTATGACCACACCAGAGGAAAAGCACCGCACTACACCGCCCAGGTCTCTCTCTGATGATTGGTTTGGAAGGGTTCTGTACGTCTGCAGCGCTGTTGCCATGGTTGAGGTGGGAAAATGCAGTGCTGGATTTGTGGATGCTTGGATCCTTGTGCATATAAAGAATATCATAATCATTTTCATAATATGTTGCCGAATCTGAATTGTTTTATAGACATGACTCGCAGTGTAAGATTAACCCGAGTGGCTTTTTCTCCTTCTCAGCTGAATTGAGACATTGCACGGGGCCATCGGAAAACAAATATCCTTCCTCCCTCAGGCAGCATCACTTTCCAGATGAGTTCCTGACATTTGCCTGACATTTGGGTCCCTTCTGTTGGCCGAGTCTGAAATCCCTGACCCAGTAAAACCCAGCTGTGGCTCTCGGCTCTTCTGGGAGAAAGTGAGAGAGAGAGACAGGCATATGTCAACAAGGTAGACATTCAAAAAGTCAATTACAGCAAATCGATTCACAGGCTTATGAGGTTTAAACTATATAAATATCCCTAGATTCTTCAAAAAAATTATTCAACATAGAGTCGAAGAAGGCATTCAAAGGCAAATGAAAACTCTGCAATGTTTTGTATAATAGCAAGCAGCGCTGATGGAAATTCTGCATCGGATCAACTGACCTGTACTGAATAAGATAATTTTAATTATTTATTTTTTTAAATCAATACTTTAAAAGAACAAAATGGTATGCCTTTTTACAAGTAGAGCATTGGGTTAAATAAAGAATCTAACTGTGGAGAAATAAAACATTTTCTGCAGAAAAAGCTTTTACAACTATATATTATTGGTAGATGAAGAGAGGCACTTGACCTTGCCATGTGGAGAAATCATTAGATAACATTTACTGAACATGAAGTGGTTTTCTCCTTCTGCAGAGGATTACATTTCACAAAGGCCTTTTAAATACTTCCTAATGGAGTATATAGCCAAGAACAAGAATCTGAAGCCATCATGCGCACAGTCTCAGAAACTAGGCAGTTGATGATTGGAGAAAGAAAAAACACCTGTTTTTTTCAGTCTTCAATTGTCCAGTTTGCGTGAATATGTACCCATGATAGCCTCAGATTCTTGTTCCTGAAGAGCAGGAGTGGGACCTGATGTGATCTTCTGCTGTTGTAGCCCATCCACCTCAAGATTTGATAGGTTGTTCATGCTGAGATGCTTTTCTGCTCACCATGGTTGTAAAGAGTGATTATTTGAGTTACTATAGCCTTCTTGTCAGCTCAGAGTGGTCTAGTCATTGTCTTCTGATCTCTGTCATCAACAAGGTGTTTCAGCCTGCAGATCCTTCACTCATAGGAGGCTTTTTGCTTTTCTCACTATTCTGTGTAAACTCTAGAGATGTTGTGTGAGAAATCCCAGGAGATCAGAAATTTGTGAAATACTCAAACCAGCCCATCTGGTACCAACAACCATGCCACAGTCAATGTCACACTTTTCCACCATTCTGGTGTACATTATGTACGTTCACGTATGTGAACATTATCTGAAGTTCTTGACCTGTATCTGCATGATGTTATGCATTGTGCTGCTGCCACATGATTGGCTGATTGGATAAATGCAATTATTATTCAGTTACATTGAATAATGTGATTGGTTGGAATCGTGAAGTTAATTATTGTTGCAGAGCAGCAGGGGAAGTGGTGTTGTGGTATACAGAGGTGATATAAAGCTTTCTAGATATATGAAGTGAATAAAGCATTCAAACACAATTTATACAAATGCTGAAATATTTTGTATATAAGCAAGCAGCTTTGACTGAAAGGCTTCACCTGGACAATTGAGTAGTGGTACGTAAAATGAAGAAAGACTGCTAATAAAAATGCATTAAAGTATTAATAAGAATAATAAACCTATGTGTGAATGTTCTTCCATTTTGCAAAACTGTACAAACTTGTAAAATAAATCAGTAGGAATTGATTGGATGGAATTATACTGCCTAAAAGAAAACCTCTCCAAAATGACTCCACTGTTCATATTATCATAAAGTCTTAATTGAGTTGGTTTGGATTAGGTCAGGACTGAATGTATTAGGTTTTACTCAAGCAGGGCTGGAGATTTCTGTTGCGATATGGAGGTCACTTGCAGTTCCTGAAGACATACATTAAGTAGCAGATCGATTCTAAGGTTAAGGTGAGCACCCTGGCTGCTTGGAGAAATCACTAGTGTGATATTAACGGTAATGGTTTATGTTGAATCTATAAAGTGTTCAATTGATCGTCAGTTTAAATCTATAGCTGTTCATTTGATACTGGCAATACTCTGTGGGATGCCAAATTGATTTGATCCATTGGTATCAGGGACCTTGACATTTCTCTGCTACGATATTTCCACTCAGTGTGATTAGTAATATGCTTTACCTCAACACAACAGAAAATAGGTCAATATAGAGAGTAATGACCCATAAAGTAATCGAAACAGTCCCATTTTTCATCCAAAGGTGACTGTTAGTAGGTCCATGTGTCCAGCCGGGCTAAACGCTCAAGATTCAGCTCAAGACATGGCTTCTTGAGACTCTGTGAGCATGGGAAAGATGTGATGATATGCATCAGTGAGCCGCAGCTGCTCCACTCCGCTTCACCCCTCCTCTCCTCTCTACAGATTTATAACTCTGATTAGCAACCAGTGATCCAGAACATCAGGACATCTTAGATACAGTTCACTAGGAGTCAGATTCTTTTCGATATGGTTTACAGATGAGGGGTTCTCGCTCATGATGAAACTGATTTTTCAGGAGTGAGTCATGGGACGCTACAATTATTTAAAAGAAAATGCATGAGGACAGCTGTGATGTATAGAGAAGCAGCTTTTCAAAATGAAAATCCCTTCAGAATTGGTTTTATGGTAACATCAGATATCACTGGTCATTTATTCATTTAATCATCTTCAGTATCTGCTTTATTCTGGTCAGGATCATGGTGGCACTGGAGCCCATCTTGGGAACACCGGACCTGAAGAATACCACCCATTTTCCATCAACAGGGAACAGGTTCTTGAAACAGTTCCTTCGGGATTCTTTAAACCTTGGTACCAGCTAGTGAACCAGCCTGCGTTTCCACCAGTATTGAGCAAAATCGTTGTAATCAAGGATGCGTCATCAACAGAAGGAGTTGCACAATGCACAACGGAAGTAAAGAATAGTAGCAAGAAGGCGGATCGCATTGATTACCTGTGGGCTTTTGTTTTGTTATTGCAAATATGTACTCTGCTCCCTTTCCAAACTAATGGCATGCCCTCTGATTTTGTCACGGTTCGCACTGGAAAAACCAGCTGATTTTCCAGATCGGAACCAACTATTCAGGTTCTAACAATTTACTGTTGGTCGGAATGCTCTGAATGGTTCACAATTAGGTGCGCGAACCAGACCAGAACCCATACCCTGTAGGTGGAAAAGAGGTAACACTGCTTTACATCCAGGATGGAATGCCAGGCAGTTCTCACTGCATACACACATTTACACCAAGGGGCAATTTAGAGTAGACAATAGCCTGTTATATTTTTTGGGAGGTGGGAGGAAACCAGATATTGAACTGGAGAACCTGGAGCTGTGAGACAGTAGCAGGACCCGCTTAATTTCCCAGACTTTTTAGCTTATTACAAACATTTATTTATAGAAAGAAGCAAAATTATCTGCTAAAAAGACCATTTCAAGCATGAAATTTAATATGTACAGAAAGATTTATTCACATAGTAAGAAATCGTAGACTGATTTGACTGAAATCAATAGTTTCAGACTGACTTTATACTCATTTTGTTTCTTTGTCTATGTTCACATTACAAGCCTCGTCGTTCATTTATTTCTCAGATCAGATTAGCATATCTAGTTTCATGTTCATAATTACAAGTGAACTGCTTCTAACTGTAATGTGAACATGTCTTCCAAAATTTTTCAAGTCATCTGCGTCACCAACAATTTGTGAGAAGACTCATGGAATTAAAACAAAATGGACACACTAGTAGCGAACGTATGCATCACATTTTGCTCTGGAGGAGGGCAAACAATTCGGCAGCTGTAGCTTTTCTCCATTTTTGTTTTGCTGCACAACCAATGCTGGCCGATGATGATGGCGCTCAGCTCATGTGTATAGGCAAAAAACCACATGAATTCCAATCTGACTGTTCTCATTCATGGCCACTAATCAGATACGTATACGATCCAGTGTCTAGGAAAATGACTCAAATCTGATTTGAAAAGATTGGGTTTTTGTGTCCACACAATCCTAAAAACATCAGATCTGTGTCACATTAATGAAAAAAATCTGATTTGAATGACTTCAGCCTGGAAAAGAAAACGTTCTTTGTAAGGAAGTGAAAGGTTATAAGTGTTTTGAAGTAAAGCAGCTTCTATCCTTCGATTAGCTTGCATCAAATGAGGTCACTGGCTTTCCATATTAATGATACTTACGTGCATTTGCGAGGGCTTTGCATTATGACCCGGCTATGGGATTGGCTAGAAACAAAATGGCTGTAATTAAATAAAAGAAGTTTATGTATAGATGCCCTATACGTAGATCATTCATTTCACAGTAATGGTTAAATCACACAGAGGAAATAGCACACAGGGAAAAACAGCAATTACAAATGATTACTATCGATCAG
Source organism: Parauchenoglanis ngamensis (assembly GCA_030014255.1). Classification (NCBI taxonomy): domain Eukaryota; kingdom Metazoa; phylum Chordata; class Actinopteri; order Siluriformes; family Auchenoglanididae; genus Parauchenoglanis; species Parauchenoglanis ngamensis. Next base: position 4,717,412 of record JAQMYM010000039.1, on the reverse strand, counting down.
AGCCTGGCTTGCTGGCTTTGAACTGTGAAGCGCTGTTTGACAATTCAATTTCTTCTGTTTGTTGTGTAGGCCCATTTCATTTGCCCTCTTTTATGTCTGTTTCCGAACCATCTCCAAAAAAGCCTTGGAGCTGATGGGTTTCATAATGCAGTATGTAGCTCTATATTGAATCTAATGATCCTTGGGGTGACTTGAGAGTTGCTGGACATTCAAGAACATCAGTTTGTCACCTTATACCTCATGGTCCATTAGACTAGAGTACAACATATGCTTGCGATAGTCTTTGGGAACAGCCATAAATGAATGCCTATTGAGTTAATGTATGCTATAGTGCTGTTGTCTGCTCTATAATTCTGAGAAGACTAAAGGGCATTCCTGTAGCAAATCACAGAGCAAGAGGCAACTTGTGGCAAAAGTGGCAACTTTTCCACAGGCACATTTATCTTCAGTTTCTTGATTTCACACAAGTTTCTCAGACTGTAATCAGTTGCTATGCAGCATGTGTTTGACATCATTTCATATCCCATGCTTCCCTTTATAGAGGTACAAATTAAGGCATGAAAGGAAACATACATATTTAAAGAATTGAAGAGAACATTTTTGGATGCTTGTGAATTTTTTATATCTCCACACACACACACACACACCCTGCCAGTTTAATTTTTTGCTCTTATCCAATTTGCAATTTCAAAGATAACGAAAAAAAAACCATGTTCAAATAGCTTACTTTGACAAATTGTTATCAAAAGAAGAGTACTTTTTCATCTTGGTTTCTGAGGCTGCTGGGAGATGGCGTTGAAATAGGACTGGCAAAGGAGAGGGAAAGTAATCGAGCCACATGGAACAATCCAAATTGGCATTCTGGTACAAAGACAACTGCATACCCTGGAGGGGACAAACAACATTAAACACAGTGTCAATACATTCAGACAAACACATTTTGAGAGGTATCCCGAGGCAACCCAATCCTGCTCTAGTAGAGAAGCGTAGTTAGCAGGTGAAAACTGCACAATGAAGAGAAATCCTTCTTGCTGATAAATTCACTCAAGACCGGTGCTAAAGCTCTAAACAGTCTACCCTGTGGGTTTTGAGCTTTATGATTGTTTTAAATCTTCTGTTTTTCAAACGTGCAATGGAGTTTGAGGTAAGGTGCACATGTACATATTTAAAGGAGAAAATTGAACTGCAATGGAGCCGTGACCTGGAACATCAGCTTTTCTTTGCCAGTTTTGGATGATTTGATGATCAAAAAAATAAACAAGTTTGACTTAGAATTCAGATTATGGCTGTTAAAGTAGATGCTCAAATAGCAAAACTTGTTGTGTTCTCTATTACAAGCCATTACTGTAGTAGAGCATTTATGATTGCCTTAAACACAGAGGGCTGGGTGAACCTACAGGTCTTAACATAGTTGGTCTTAACTTCTAAACATGTTGTAACCAAGACCAATCTACCGAGATTTAAGTTATGTTGAGGTGCTATGTGCAATGTGTTTTAGTTTTAAAATGTATTGCTTTTGCCATGTTTAAGCCTGTCGTCCATACTATGGAATTTTTGAGGTTACTAGACGGAACGGTTTGGAAGCGCTGCTGGCCCTATTTAGTTTCAAAATATTTTAGTGTGGACAGCCAGAAACATAGACTTTTGGAAACAATAACGCCGACACCCATGTTCGCTTCCTGATCAGGTCTCATCTGTCATGATGCATCTTTCCCTGATTCGTTATGCTCCAGTCACGTTGCCCTTTTCCAGAAGAAAGCAAACGGAATCAGCCTCGACTACTAGTGGTGAGTGCAGCATGGATAACGAATTACAAGCGTTGCTGATCATGTTGTCTTTTCTAGCAGCTATTGTGCAGTTCAATTCTGCATTTTATAATGTTACATCGGCCTACACGCTCAAGAGGCAGGCTATTATTCGATAGATCTGCAGCCAACTGCATAGTAGACAATCTACTTCCTGTTTGTACCGGCACACGCATGCCAAGTGTACCTGAACGATCAAGTTATATGGGTTTTCAGGTATTCTTGTACGGACATAGATTATCAAAGCTAAAACGTATTAATGTGGACGTAGCCTAAGACTCTGAGTGTGCAATGTAGCTAATAACTGCTAAGTTAAATTATGTGCAATGACATACCACTCTCTATTACTTTCTAATTCAATCTAACAAAATAGATTTTTTGACAGTGATTTGAAAATCATTTGAATAAATGTAGACTGCACAAAGCCATGATGTTGGAATGGGTGAAAATGATAAAGCATCATTTTGAATAAAAATAAATAAATAAACAAATGACTTGACATAGGCAATTATAGATAACCTAATAATAATATAAATAATAATTATAGATAGCCTAAATAATTGTATATAATTATGAAGGACAGTGCAGGCTAACATACAGAAATAAAATAGAAATATCTTTTGAGCAAGGTCTTGCATCAGAGAAATTGAATCCAAACCACAGATGATCTTCTGCTAAAGTACGCTACATGGCCGATAGCTTCTGAACACCTGACCATCAAACCCATAAGTGGGACTTACCCGAACTGTTGGCACAAAGTTGGAAGCACAAATTTGTATCGGATGCCTTTGTATGCTTTATCATTACAGTTTTCCTTCACTGGAAATAAGAGGCCCAAACCTGTTCCAGCATGACAATTTGCCAAGGTTGGAGTGGAAGAAATCGAGTGTCCTGCACAGACCCCTGACCTCAACCCCATTTTAGGATGGAACGCTGACTGCATCCCAGGGTTCCTTGCTGGACATGTGCACCTAATCCCAACAGTTACACTCCAAACTCTAAACCTTCTCAAAAGAGGGGAGGCTATTATAACATAAGGGAGACTAAGTCTGGAATGAGATGTCCAAAGAACACATTTAGTATTAAAAAACCTTTGGAGTACAAAGTGTATCTCATTTATAATAACATACCGGATGATGGGTTTCCTTTTGAGTCTGGTTCCTCTCAAAGTTTCTTCCTTTTGCCATCTCAGGGAGTTTTTCTTTGCCGCCGTCGCCGTCACCTCAGGCTTGCTCATTATGTAGATAAATGTATAGATTCATAAGTTTATATTCAGAATTTATATACTCCTGTGAAGCTGCTTTGTGACAGTGTCAGTTGTTAAAAGCGCCATACAAATAAAATTGAATTGAATAACTGAAACCATAATTGTAAGAGAAAACGTTGATCTCTGCTTAGTGGAAATATCGCTGACTCGGCAGTCTAATCGACAAGCTATTATTTAATTTCTAGACAATTTCATTATTTAGTTTTTCAACTGTGCTCAGGCTAGGAGTAGGTTTCCCTGTGGGTTTCAGCAGGTTTTATTTGTTCCTTGTGACAGTGTTCATTATTCAGCTGTGGTTATGCGGTATGGTGGCATGACGAATGGGTTTTCCGTAACGTTTCTTTCATAATCGTATGTCCTTTGTTATTTAATCAGTTTGTGTTTGTGGAATTTTCTAAACATGCCTCAGATAAATCAGGTAATAGGGGTGGAAAAAAAACCAAATCACTAGCCTGATGACAAACAGATTACATATTCAGGCTGTGAGCGTTTCATTCACCAGACAAGGACATTCAGTAATCTGTTGACGTTACAGGCACCAGTGTTTATTTACTTCACTCAACCAACAATTAGATAAAGAAAAACTTTACTACCTATCAACTTTCCCAATAAAAAAATGTCATTTGAAATGTTCATTTAACCACAACACCAACTGGTTCATATATTTCTCGGTGTGATGGTGCAGATGTGACGTGCTACTCTTTTCGTGCCACCTCTCGCACTATGCACATGAAGTTTGGCTGTTCGTAGGAACTATTACTTAGCTTGTATGGATGTCAGACAATCAGAAAAAGTGACAAAACTGAGCAAAATACAGTACAACGCAGCACAAAAACTGTTATATAACTCTAACGCTAGCACAACAAGGTGTTCCATACGCTCCAATAATATCTATAGGTGTGACGAAAGAACACCACAGCTCATAGCCAAAATGTAAGCCAAAGACTTTTGTTAATGGCACAAACAAGATGCTTCATCAGCAGAGAAATTATCAGGATAGGACAAAGATTTTGGCTATATAAAGTCACTGCTCTCTGGGATTCAAGTACTCACTTATTTTCAAGTGTTTTTTTTTAATTAATGAACATAATTAGCTTATCATACTGTTGCGTTTAATTATGTCATTTGCTGCTATTTAGCCAGGCAGCAAAACACAAGACTGGGCAACATATTGTCGCTTTCACTTGACTTTGGATAAAAAAGGTACTCAAAAAGAAGAAGGAAAAATATTATAATAGCTGTACGAGCCCTGAATGCTGGAGGTCTGTTGTGCCTTGGTTTTCAAGTGTTTTGAGTCGAGTTTCATTCTCTGCACGAGCAACAGCAGCATATTCATGTGTGTTTGTGAGTGTGTGAGTGTGTGTGCGCTTAAAGGCAAATGGCTGCCTTTTGACACAAACATCCCATGGGCCAGTGAGTACTCTTATAGGTCAGCAGTCCCTGTGAGGCTATCGGAGAGTGAAAGAAAGAGGCTGCGGCAGTCATAGTCACTAATCCTCTGTGCCCAACAAAGGCTATATCTGATAGACATGAAATAAGCAGCTCCATCAGTAAGCTTCACCTTCTGATTCTGATTTAAGGTATTGAAGTTACTTATTTACTGAATCTGAATCAGAATCAATTTGGTACTTTTGATTCATTCGCTATTTGGTTTGGTTTGCGATCTCACTGCACACAATTAAACGAACTAAAAAGTATTTCATTGCTCAGAAATATGATTGGAAAAAAATAAACAGATGTTTCTCAAGTCTGGGTAGTAATCATAAAAATCACCCAAGCATGGAGAACATGGAACTGCACTCACTATATTACTACATAATTCTAGAAATTACTAAACATTTTGTGTATCACATCCAGTTTTTTTTTTTTTTTTAGGGTTTTTGTTTTCAGGCCAAATTTCCAGAACACATCACATTTCTGTAGCACTTAGCTGTGTCTGGAAAACACACAGCATGCTTGGTTAACTTCCTGTATTTGGGTCGAAACACTTTCTCACTGCAATCAAATGGTGCTACAGTTTGATTGGAAAAGTAGCGAGACCACCTCGTGAACAAGAATTGTGACACATTTTTCTGTAATGTGAAAAGAACTGAAAACATGTTTATTCAAAACTCAGTCGTAACAGGACGTCTAAGGGCAGCTGTTTTGTCAGACATTCATTTAAGCGAGACACATTTTTATAGGATACATAATTTTGCAGAAATATGTTGCTCTAATGTTGAAAATGTATTATTTTTTTTTAAACTTCCATCCATCCATCCATTATCTATACCGCTTTATCCGTCTGGGTCGCGGGGAAGCTGGAGCCAATCCCAGC
>JAQMYM010000039.1:4672107-4702292 GCA_030014255.1 Parauchenoglanis ngamensis | reverse complement strand
CATGTCTTTGGACTGTGGGAGGAAACCGGAGCACCCGGAGGAAACCCACGCATGCACGGCGAGAACATGCAAACTCCGCACAGAAAGGCACCCTGGGTGACCCGGGGATCGAACCCAGGACCTTCTTGATGTGGGGCGACAGTGCTAACCACCGCACCACCGTGCCGCCGATGTCTACATCCTTGCTAGTGAAAGAGACATGAACCTAATCAGTTCAGCTTGTAATCAGGTAACATCTGTCCAAATGTCCACAATGCTCCTGCACTGTAGGCAGAATGCAATCTGTTTTTCTCCCTTTTCACTTTTGGGAGTGACTAAGTTTTTAAAATGCTAGACCTTTTCTTGTGGTGGAGATGCATGCAAAAGTCATGTTATTCATATTTCACATTTCAGTTCATATTTCAGTTCAACAATGTCTGCAGCTTACAGAATTATATATAGAAGAAAATGCTAAAAAATTCACATTTTGTGTAAATGCAACCACTGTGCATGTTTCTGTGTAGCACCCCTCCACATCAGCTTTTTCCTTGGGCTTAGACTGCCTTGGCCTTAAGTTGCTAAAGTTTTCATTCTTATTTAAGCATTAAATTTAAGAAAGCTCCCAACTTCCCACTTATCCATTCAAAGCATTTAAGATCCCTGGAGTCTGTCATGGGCAACTTTAGTATCTTTGGCAAGTCAAGGCTATTTGGGCTCACTGTACTTGCTGGTATGCCAATGACCCCCCTGAGCCAAAGACGGGCATTAGATCCATGCTGACTGGCTCCCTATATTGTTATTAACAGCCGTGTTGGCAGTACATGTGGGCTCGGTGGATGGTTAGTGTTCCAGCTGTCTGTCTGCTTGAGGAGCATTGTGCTATCGGCAAACCCCTGCACACAGCCTGCCTGATCTATAGCTCCTCTCCTGAAACATGTCATCTAAATGCTAAGTACCATCGCTGCATTGCTAAATCAAAGCCGGAAAAAAGTAAGAGACAGAGTAAGCAAAAAATAGGATCCTGTGAATAGGCGCCAAATTTCTGATTAGATTTGTGGTTCCCTTTTTCTTTCTTTTTTCAAAAAAGGCTTGCCGCAAGATTAAAAAAGTCTTAAGCAGGATAAATAACGCAGGCAAAGAGAAAGGATGCTGGTGCATCAAATGCTAGCTTCTCTTGCTTCTCATTTGCTTTGTAGAGTAAAGACTTTTATGGAGTGTCTGGGCCTCACACATGCTTGGCTATCGATCGAGCAACATGAACTCCGAAGGAAAATGCTGAGGCAGCACTTATGGGACTTGCAATGAACTGTTCCTGCTAATTAAAAGGCTAACAAGGTGAGCGGGTAAAACAGAGAGAGGATGGAGGAGAGAGACAGGCTGAGGGAGAGGAATCCACACGGAGTGTGTGTAGTTTGCAGGGAGAAAGGAAGAGGCGATTAAGATGGGGAAGTCTGTGAGAGATGAATGTCTAAAGCGGCATTCAGACTGGATTTGCTTTACATGGGGAGATGGGGTAATGCAATTAGCGGTAATTACAAGTATCTCTAGGATTTTAGTCATTTTTATGGACTGCACATTCCCATCATTTACCTTCTATACAAGGATCTGTAGAAATGACCCCAGTTAATATATACTGTATGGCCAAAAGTTTGTGGACACCAGACTGTCATATTCATACGTGGTTATTTCCCACAACTTTTGGCACAATGCTGAAAACACACAACCATATATGATTTCTTTGTATGCTGTAGCATTACAATTCCCCATCACTGGAACTAAGAGCTCCAAACCTGTTCCAGCATGACAATGCCCCCGTGCACAAAGCGAGCTCCATGAAGACATGGTTTTCCAAGGATGGAGTGGACACAGAACCTTGACCTCAACCCCACTGAACACCTTCAGGAAGAACTGGAACATCGACTGAATCCCAGGCCTCCTCACCCAACATCAGTGCCTGATCTCACGTGTGGCTGAATGGACAAATCCCCCCAACCATGCTCCAAAAGCTAGTGGAAAGCCTTCCCAGAAGAATGGAGGTTATTATAACAGCAAAGGGGGACTAAATTTGGAATGGGATGTTCAAAAAGCACATATGGTACGACGGTCGGATGTTCAGAAACTTTTGGACACATTGTCCCATCCATCCAAATTCACTTCATGGTAAATATTCTGTTTGAGGTTTGGTTGAAAACAAATGGTTTAAAACTTAAAACAAGCTACATGTATAGAAACATGGAAGAAAAAAAGGACAGAGAAGTGATGCGTCCAGTTGTCGAGCTCCTAGTACAGCTTAGATGTAGTACATGTTATGGTCATGTGATCTAATAATGATCAAGCACAACACAATCAGAGGTCAAAACAATCAGTTTGCATTAAAGGAGACGATCAGACCTCCTCAGGCAACATTACTTAACAGACCAAAACATTTCCAAAAATCGTATTGTGTTTGAATAGTGCTTAAGAGTAGTTTCCAAAAAGAAGAAAAAGACTAATAGGTAGTTGCTGAGAAAAAGAAAAAATAAAACAGCTGAGACTGAGTACTTTGCAATGAGACAAAGGAAGAATTAAGCATGCATACAATCATCTGAAACAGCCATCCTCTCCCCTGCAGGAGTCTGTGTGCTAATATTGCAGGGCAGATGCCCCTGGGCAAACATCTGAGGGAGGAGAATGAAGAATAGGTACACCGCCTCGCTAACGGATCAGCCCAGATTGTTAATGTGTACTCTGCTAATTGAGCATATTAGCTTTCATTAGTGCAAATGAAGCGACGGCTCCAGGTGTTTCGGCTCTGCGGGGGTGGAACGAGCTCGAATGCGAACTGTGACGGTGTTTACTCTCTGCAACAACAAATATGGCTGCATCATGCCACATCTGTGGTGATCAAAGACGTAACAATGGCATCGTCGAATCGATGTGTCCATGCCTCTTCCTGCCAGCTCAGCAACATCCATCCTTTAAGTCCAATTGCATTGGATCAAGATTGAATTGGCTTGAATCAGCAGTAGCATTGAATCTAATTAGCGTTTTTCAAAACAAAGAGAGAAGGAAAACATTTCCCCAACCGGCAAGAGACAAACTAGGCAGAACACACTGTCAGCATCTATTACATATGCTTGATGCTGCTATGGAGGAAACATGGAGCCTGCCAGACTCTAACAACATCAACAAGGCATGTGGCGATAACGGGGTATATATGATGTAATATGCTATATCACTGTGCGGTAGAATTCTCAATCCTGAATTGATTATATTTCTGTAATTGGAGATCTGGCTGTCATTCCACCTGCAAAGCAAATCCCGTTTATATTAATGCTTCTGTTACTGTTTCTAAAGTAACAGCTCATTCATAGTGGACTAGTAATAATGGATGAAAAGATTTTTTAAAGTTTGTAATTGTATGGTGAGGGTTTTTTATGAAGAGATGCTTATTTAACATTGTAGAAGGAGCTTCGTAACTGTCAGGTAAAGCTGTAACTATGTTTTCCAATACAGGACAGAAGAATTTGCAGAAGAGAAGAAAGAGAGCCTGGTGGAACGTGCTGTTATTTTTAAATATTTATATCGAAACATAAACTGCCTGATATTCAAAGTTCAAAAATGAATGTCTCAATAGTAAAGCACTATGGCCATCTTCACATGTAAAACAAGGCTTGAACTTAATGACAAACAAATGAACAGTAAGATTTTGCAATGAGACACTGGTACAACTGCATGGGAATAGAAATAAACACAGAACAGGTGAACACAATCAGTAAACAAACCAATTATAAGATGGGAGGGGAGACAGGACTTGAGCAAAAATCAAAACAAACACATGGCACATGGTGTTCACTGCCATAGGAACTGCAACTTGAAGGGGGAACTGTGACGCTTGTATTGCATGGCCTGCATTTGCATACTCAAGCCTGATTGGGTCTTATATGTTATGATGTAATAACACTTGGCTGCCATGTTCACCTTTAATAGTGCTAACCTAGTTTAAACAAGTCCAGGCATAATCCCGCACACTCAAATACCCCCCCACCCCCCAAAATAACTTACACTAATAAAAACACATTTTGTAAAGTACAGAGTGACTTTATAATTCAAGGGGAGAAAATGCTGTGCTGCTTTAAGATGCTACATTACCATTACCTCTTGACATTATACACACCGATTTTACCGATTAGTATTTTGCTTACAGAAGTCACTACATGTAGGTCGTCAAATAGAATGTCCAAGTCTGAATCCTGATATTGCCGTGCTAAACTAAAGCTCTGTCCACTTGTCTCCAACTCTGAGAAAAGCACATCACCATGACAACATGTTATGTTTTTTTTTTTTAAACATTAGATAACATTACACTTTGAGGGTTGTGTTAGACACATTGCACAAAAAAACCCCCACCTATACACTTGTGCCAGTGTCCATCTCCAAGGTTACCGTAGGAGGCAAGTGTGAATGGAGCTCGCTGTCCGTATGACCCTACTGAGTTAACCATTTAAAGATTGATTTATCGCCTTTGATGCCTGCAAGCTGAGATACAGGGCACAGCAGAACTCTGATGCAAAACAGGTCTGTATGGTTAATGAAGTGCTTATTTATAGAGTAGAGCGCTGTAGTGAATGTCAAATACACAGAGGTGCTGGGCTGTTGTGTAAACAGGCCAGGGGATGTCAACTGTGTTTCTTGAGGTTCCACCGAGAGACAGCTGACACATCTGCGAATGCAAACAGCTTTTAACAGAATAGAATGCTTCAATAGTACAAATATAATGAAATTCGGGTTGCAAATGATAGTAGTATAGAAAAGTCTAAAATACACGAATTTAACAATACAGAAATAAAGAAGTATAGGTTTATATAGATGAGATGTATTCAGATCAAATTTGTGAAGGTCCAGTTACATAAAATTCCAGTTACACAAAATCACGAAATGGCGAAGAAGGCTGACCGCTTCAGGACAAAATTAAATTATAAAACGGTAAAAACGAATTTTTCTGACCTCTTTGGCTCACTCCATAGCGAGACACTGGCCTGATGAGCTGCAGTTCAATGTTTTACATACTTTGGTTAAGAATAATTGGAGCTGCTTCAGGAGCCACAACGGTTCATGGAATAGCAAAAGTTGCTGAGCTACTGAAATACACTGATCAGTTCTACTACAGTTTTTTTTCCACTTTTCCCCATTTGTTCCCTAAATTTGGTCTTGCCAATTTTCATCCACTAACTTACTCTCTCCTATCACATAGCAGCTACCAACTGGAGACGGTGAGTGCTAATACATGCTTCCACAGAGACATGTGAATCCAGTACAGTATATTTCTGAACTGCTGCTCATCCTGAGTCAAAGGGCAGGGGAGGAAAGCGCTACCCACCGTCTTCCACGTACATAGCTCACAGATGCCCATGATTGGCTAGTTTCGCTGTGATTGAGAGTATGCTGTTCCTCCCACCCAGAGAGCACGGCCAAATTTTACTCTCATGACTCCCAGGCAAGGGTGGATGTGGAATTGCTGGGAGCTACGGTGGTGGTGGAATTGTCAGATTGGGACCTGCCAATCACCTGACGATAGGGCCAGTGCTTTTCTGTTGCGTCACTTGAGAACCGATGAGAAGCAAATTGAACTTGAACCACAGTGAAGATATTTTCAATCAAATTGAACAGCCTACATAAGAGATAGATGCTCTTCAAAAGATGTTGGCATGGTGGTGGAGCTTTGGTATTAGAGAGCAATGCTACAAGAGATGCCGTGATCAGGGTCTGATGGACTGGACCCACACCAAACATCTCCAGAACATTCTATTAGGATGAGCAAGAACCTCACACAAATAAAGAGAAAATGGCAGTTCAAAGCAGGGAGATGGTGGTTGCGGGCTATATCCAGCCTAAGTGGCTAAAAGAATAGCACCCTGATACAGCCAGAGTGGCTTTTTGACATAGAAGAAATAGATAAAAGAGAGAGAGAGAGAGAGAGAGCACACATTTCAGTGTGAACAACATTCCTGATCCAAATCATGCAGGAAAAAAATACCTTCACTTCAATATCAAAAGCTTCTTTGTTGTCTTGTTGAAGTCTTTTAGAGATCACTAACTCAGAACTCGGGAGACTCAAACAGCCTTTGCGCAACATTGATTTTGTGTTTCTGAAACCATTTCTGTGTTCATCTGGATGTGTGTTTGAGCCATCATCCTGTTCAAAGATTAAATATTTAGATACTTAGCAGAAATCATGATGCGATCAATCTTCCTAAGAGCCTCTGGATCATCATCTGTAAAACAGCCCAAAGCTTCAGTGTCCTCCACCATATTTCACAGTAGGTATTTTGAGGCTTTTTAGAGGCCTTCCTTTTTTTTGTATCAAAGTTCGGACTAGAGCACAAGCCAGAAGTAGTTTTAGTGACACTTGGTGAAGTTTAGCCACTGCATTTTGTGGGTTGCTCGCTTCTTTCTTGCTAACCTTCCAAACAGCTTTTTTGCACATTTAATAGTAAATATTACGGATTCAAATGTGTTTTTTCAGGCTGAGTCCATAAAATGTTTTTGGTACTCTTCAATACCAATACTGAAATAAGTAACCTACTTAGTCTTAAATAAATCATGGATGTCACACAAATTTTTATTTAGTTCTGTTCAGGTTTCCCTGAATTACGAAGTGCCCATGAATTTGAAGGAGCTAGCATTTGAAGTAGCTAGCTATATTATTAGATAGCTTTAGTTGTAGAATAGCTGGCTTTGCTGCTTCTAGCAATGAACTCCTTGTGCTGGGATTAATGTTTAAGACATTTTATCAAGTTATTTGTATTGTAGTAACATGCTGTAGTTCCTTCTCTTGACATTTTCACATTTTGCAGGCTGCTTTGTTTTGATTGCTATCAGTAATACAGGTCATGGTCATTTCATCTAGCGGGCAGGCAGGACGGTGGCGGTGTAGTGGTTAGCGCTGTCACCTCACAGCAAGAAGGTCCTGGATTCGATCCCTGGGTCGACCAGGACACCTTTCTGTGCAGAGTTTGCATGTTCTCCCCGTGCCTGCGTGGGTTTCTGCTAGGTACTCCGCTTTCCTCCAACCGACAGTAAATGAGCATGAGTAAATGAGCATATTGGATACTGGAATGATGCCAGCATCTGTATAGATTCATCCTTAGTAATAATAAGTAAAACCTCAAGATACAACTAAACTGCTCAATCTATGATGTTCACAATACAATAATTTTTGTGGAGGGTGTCAATATTTCTGGTGGGCACTGCATACAGTATATATTTCTCAAATCTTCTGCCATAACTTTTTGCCTTTAGTAACAGAATTATTTCAGCAAATATTGATCTAGTCGATTTCAGCAAAAAAGCAGTTTTGTACGTGCAAGTCAGTAAACACTGCATGTTGACGTGAAGTATTGAAAATTACATAAATGCTGAATTAAAGTGCTGAATCCTCAATATGCGAGATTGCATTTTTATACTTTGTTACAGAGTCCTGCTCTTTATTCTGTTAAAGCTTATGAATGTGGACTTCCTCTAAAGTCTTTCCTGGGGTTCTGTCTATTTATGAAATAATCGAATTTTGAGATAATATTTTGAATCTAAAAGTTCAGGTCTGCTCAATGATTCAGTGTAACCTTTTGCAGATTCATATATTCCTCCATCTATACGGACTGCCTACCAAATGTCAGTTCTTTGTTAATTGACACATCATGTTTTCAATTGCGGGAAAAAAATCCTACAGTACTTCCAGCACGGCTAAGCAGACCGTCAGTGCCGTATTAAGCAGTGCTCTGCAGTGTCACGCTGGCTCTGGAGACCGGAATGCCGCATATGCATCTGTCTCCCCCCCCACCCTCTCCTCTTTCATAAACTCCCTCCTGGAGAACGGGAGTGTGAGCGAAAAATCAAATCAGCCGACCTGGCGAGCCAGAAGTGTTTGGCTTCATAAATGCATTCGATAAAAGCGAGCAGAGAGCAAGGTTGGAAAGGGTACAGACTCTCTGAGGATTGGCAATTCCCCTGTGCCTCAGATATTTAGTGGCCTCTAACAGAGGCGGGTGGACGCGTGGGCAAACCGAGAGAGACGTGAGCGGAAAGCAACTGCAGAGAAGAGAGCAAGCGAAGGAGGGGGGGCTCCTGTATGAGATGCTGTGTTCACTCTGACCCCATCAGATCAGCCTCGGTGTCTCAGTGAGCTACAGCTCCCTGAATAAAACGCCTGACTGTCGCGTCTCTAACATCACTCTGTCTCTCTCCGTCTCTGTTCAACACTGCGCCTTCATTCTCTTTAGTCTACGACACCATTCCACCACTGTCTTCTTCCATCCACAGCTTCTCTCACTCTCCTTTCTCTTGGATCACTTTGTCTCTTTCCTCCTCGCAACGAATATGCACTGACAAAACGCAGCCAATAATGACGCAGAGAGCTGAAGAGAAAAACGGACAGACTTTAAAAAAGAGACAACGTGGGAGATCAATAACTAGACATTTCTAGTTGTTTAGACAGCAATGAGATGAAACAACACATTCACTGCTCAGCTGCTGAATCTGTATTCATCAAACTATATAGGCACATTGCAGAGAACACTATTAGGACAGTCAGTAAGTATTCAACAGGTCCAAAGATGGTAAGATCCATTTTTCTAAAAATAATGTTCCTGCAACATTCTAAAAACCTCCAACCTAATAATAGTTCGTTTCACAGCATTATAACTACCACTACCTCCCCATTTACACAAAACCTAACATTATGGAAACGTCAAGGACCCATCAACTACAAATGTTGCAGCAATGTTGTAGGTATGTTAAGAAATGTTGTATCAAAATGTTCTAAACTGTAATGTAAATGTAATAAACTGGGATTGCATAATCCCATTTCAGCAATTTTTAGGAAGGACGACCGCTCATTTGTTTCAGTCAGCTGCGTTGTATCACCACTTCACAAGCACCAGCATAAAAGAGCGAAACAAACATCAAGGGTTGATTCTCATGTTTGCTTTTCTGAGACAGTTCGGTCTCACACCATGGCTACCAAATTATGTCCATGCCAATAAATCAGTCCATCGTGAAGCTGAAAAACAAAATCAAGTCTGTTGTCCTGCTGGTGGAACAAGATCCATAGTTATCTTTAGAGATATCTTCTTAGTTATAATACACAGTCCCTCAATGAATGCCTTGGTTTTGTTTCACCATGGCATGGAGGGACAAGGAACTTGCACATAACTTTGAAGACCTTAAAATGTCTGAAAGTGTGGGCAGCACGGTGGTGCAGTGGTCAGCACTGTCGCCTCACAGCAAGAAGGTCCTGGGTTCGATCCCCGGGTCATCCAGGGGGCCTTTCTGTGTGGAGTTTGCATGTTCTCGCCGTGCATGTGTGGGTTTCCTCCCACAGTCCAAAGACATGCAGATTAGGTCAACTGACTACTCTAAATTGCCCATAGGTGTGAATGCGAGCGTGTGTGGCTGTTTGTCTGTGTTGGACCTGTGGTGGACTGGTGACCTGCCCAGGGTATACCCCGACTCTCGCCCGAAGACACTGGGATTGGCTCCAGTTTACCCAGACGGATAAAGCGGTATAGATAATGGATGTATGGATGGATGGATGGCTCACCCTTCTCACAATCCAGTGCGTTGTTTTTGTTTTGACTGCTACCTGCTAGCTCTCTGTGGAGCTAAAACCTCCGCAAATTCATTGTTAGTGATCCCTTTGAAACTCCTTTACAACTTCATCTTCATTCACGTGTCATACATAGAAGTTTTAAACAAAATATGCTTTGTCTTTTCTTTGCCACCCCAGAGATGGCCGAGGCCAGTTCGGATCCATTAGAATGGATCGGTTGAAAGAATTTAAAATATAGATACGTTAACAAAATATCTTCAATTTCACTTTACAATTTAAAATCTATGGCCTAGGAAATCACCACTTTGTTGTGAATTGTTTTTGGAATATCGACGGCATCGAAAATGCGACTTGCTACTTTGCACAGAGGCTTGAGCCTGCCTCTTTAAATCACCAAAAGTAATTGGACAGTTGGCTCAGCTGTTTCATAGTCAGGAGTGTGTTATTCCCTTATTAATTGACTTACAAGTAAGTAGATAATGGCTTCACATGTGGAATTTGCATTTGGAGTCTGTTGCTCTTAACTTGCTGTCACTGCCAGTGAAACAAGCCATCATTAGGCTAAAAAATCAAGCTTAATGTCTACACTTTGAGCTTTTATTGATGATTTAATTTCAACTCTGTGCTAGAAAACCCACTGTGCTACCCACTCTGCTAGAAAATGTTAATTTTAGTCTTTGCTTATTGCTAATATTAATTTAGATGCCATCTTTATTAACAGTAACCTTTGAAAAAAGGACATGGAATGCAAAAATCTGATATTATTGCTCACAGTTGTCCTGTGTTTCCTCTAGATTGTCCTGATCCTGCTCAGGATCTGGAGCTGTCTGATTTATCAGCACGCTCTGTCCGACTCACCTGGATCCCCGGGAATGAGAACAACAGTCCTGTTACACGTACGATTCTGTCATTACTACTCACTCATAAATACAGAACTATTTCATGTGAATACTCAGATATTACTTGAATATCTAACATTCTAAGAATTCATAAACCAGGAAACAGTTGTAGAATTTGGGACATCCTATCTTTGCAGAATTCCTTGTTCAGTATGAAGAGGACCGATGGAGACCAGGCGAATGGCAAAATCTGTCCAGTTACGCAGGCGATCAGAACTCTGTGAACCTGAATCTGTCTCCATTTGTAAATTACCAGTTTAGAGTGATTGCCATCAACAGTGTGGGTCAGAGCCGACCAAGCCGGCCATCAGCCCGCTACCAGACCAGCGGTGCACGTAAGTGACTGAGAGCAAATACAGTATATTTATCAGACTGACCTTTATATTTTTAACAGTATTTACAGATGCACAAAATGTGTGTGAGCAGTGACAGAGCAGATAATATAGCAGACAAAAAATTTTGAACCCATTTATTTTTATCCCTTAAATTCCCAGAGTTCTTTTCACGACTCCAGATATATATTGCTCACTGTTGTGAAAATGGTTTATCTTATTTAGCAAATTGATCATAGTTGCTGAATAACATGTGACTTAAAATAAAGCAAAGTGGGACCTTTGGGGGGGTTGAAATGATCTCCAATACAACCTGTAATACTATTATGTAGTAATGTTAAAAAAATAGTTTATGGAAATTGCACAAAGTTTTATCAGGGTAAACTATTAGTAGGATGTTAATGTGTAGCTTTTTGTGTTCTGTTTTTTTTTTTAATTTTTTTTTTTTAGCTCCTTATGTTTATCCCAGTGGCCTTAAAGGAAGGGGTACCAAGAAATCCAACATGGAGATCACTTGGCAGGTGATTACTGATCTAGTTGATCTTCAGTTTGTTCCATTAACAGCATCTATTTTGATTTTTATAGCAATACAAGTGGAGAAAGATTAACTTTTATTCAATATATTTTAAATTCCTATGTGTATCTCACAGTCATTAGCAAAAGAAACATAATGTAAATAGACACACGTAATCTCATTCTCTTTATAGTAGTTTTGTGTCCATTTTTTCCTTTGGCACAGGCTTTTGTCCAAAATGACTTATAAGTGAAACAGAATACAATTCAAGTATCTAGTTGTTTGGGTAGTTGACAATGATACATATACCACAAAACTAACAACAGACCAGGAGCAAATGCACAATAGCTGTAGCAAATGTCTGACTTTGCTCCAGTTTGGTAAAAATTGTATTCTTTATCAAACTGATTTTTTTAATTCAAGGAAACATCCAGGGAGTAACTGCAATAATTATTGTAAATGTAGTAAAAGTTTCGGGAGAAACAGGATAGTTTGGACAAAAGTCTTTCCCCAGTGTTTCTAAAGTTGTAGGAGGTGAAACCAGTGGCCTTTTGTCCGAAACATCCTGTTTCTCCAGAAACTTTGTGTATGTCCCTTAACTTTTATAATACCTATGTAAAATATTGAACTAGTTTAGCTACTTCCTGCAGTGTCTCTCTAAACTAGTATATGCATCTGTGATTCTAGCCCCTACTTGATAACCAAAGGAATGGGCCCAATCTGCGTTATGTGGTCTCATGGAGGAGAAAGGACTTGGAGGAGGAGGAGTGGAATAACATTACCACTATCAATATGAAGCATGTGGTTGCTGATACAGACACTTATGTCCCCTATGAGCTCAAGATCCAGGCAATCAACGACTTTGGTCCAGGCCCTGAGTCAAATATAGTGATTGGCTACTCAGGGGAGGATAGTAAGTACCTGCATTTTAATTTTGTTCACCACTTTGTGCTTGGAATACCACATGCTTCACTTTTTGCACTTTTTGTCAGGGCCTACGGATGCACCTGGAAACCTCATGGTATCAAAGCTAAACAGCAATAAAGTGAATATAAACTGGATCTCTGTCGAAGCCAAATCCGTTTATGGAGAGTTTAAAGAGTACAGGGTGAGTTTTTCACCTTCCTTACTATCATTCATGAAGTGGGTATGACCTCCATGTCCATCATTGCGCTGGAGCTAACAGAAATTTAAGTGACATTTTGGACACAATATGGCCAACTGTTCCGTTGATTTTTGCTCCGTGGTCTGAAATAGATCCCGAAGAAGCTACACTCACATTGGCTTGTTGGCTAGCTAGCTCACACTGATTTGTACAAGGTTCTTCCAGTAAAATTGGCATCCATTTTCCCTTTTTATTTTCATCTGATAAGCTTTTATATTTAAAGCAAAAGTTATATTCCTGAAAAGTATCATTTGCTATGTCTGCTGATGATGTCATTAAAACTAATGTAGTAACTTTTACAAACTAGGAAGTGAAGTTTTATATGCAGGACGAACACAAGTGAGTGACACAGAGTGAAACGTCCCAGTGCCGTTATTGTGAAATATCAGCACTCTTGGAATGCCGCTCATCCAATCAAATTAGTGGACCGGAAATAACTATTGTATAATATGAATTAGTGAACAGTTATTATATTTAGATACATCTAAACAATATATATCTAAAAACATAACTTTTACATAAGCAAATTTCATTTTAAAGCTTAGTACTTAAAATTGATTGGATCAGTATAATTATCAACTTGCACTCGTTTGAGTAAATTAATGTCTGATGAGTGCATTTAATGTGGCGGTGTGTACAAACAGTTGTGTCTGTAGTACATTTTCTACCATTACATATCTGTATATGCAAAGAGGCCTATAATATTTATTCACTTTTCTTGTCCATGCTTTTAGCTATATTACTGGAGAGAGGCCAGCCTGGTGAAAGACTTGAAGGTGAATAGGGAGAAGAAAACAAAAGGTTTCTTCAACGACGTGTCTCAGAGCAGTGGCGTTCTAATGGACCTCGTCCCTTACAGCAAGTACAAAATGTACATGGTTGTGGCCAACAACCAGTTTGAGGGACCACACAGCAACATTGTGGAGTTTCAGACCAAGGAAGGCAGTAGGATATTTCCTGATACTAAATTTCTCTTTATTTGATTTTGTTTTTATTTGTTTTTAAAGTAAAAGTACTGACTAACCAACTGGCTAAAACACCATTGAAGTATTTGCTGTACAGCAGTAATGCCTATTATTAATCCCATTAATCCATTTTATAAATGATTAATGAACACTTTTCTGACTGCTCAATAGCACCAGGGGCTCCTAAGTTCTTCAGGATTGTCCAGAGGAATGCCAGCACCATTCGCCTAGAGTGGGATAAGCCTCTAGAGCCGAACGGCATTCTGATAGGATACACACTCAAATACAACACAGGTTAGCTCACTTCTAAGCTGAAAAGTCAATGTCATCCAGGAAAAGTTTATATTATTGCCTGGCCCAATAACGGCCAGTAAAATAAACAGAACTTCCTACTATAAATTTATATTATTGTTAAATTGTATAATTTTTTTTAATCAAATCTAACCTAATGTCTTGCTAAAATGAAATAAACAAATAAATGAATAAATCATTTGCTACCAATTTATAGCTAATCTTCATAACTGAGTTTATTCAGTGTTTGATGGAGTTTTAGTTACATGGTGTTTTTTTGCTTAATGGTGTACTTAATGGTGCTAGTTACAATATGGCTTAATTATTACTGCACTTAAGTGAAAATAAATAAGTAAAAGTCTTTATTAGTGAGCGCAAATGTTTGCATCACTGTTGACATGCTCTAGTTATTTTATCTGATGGCATCTCAAGCAAGTGTCGAATGACTCAAAATCATCAGCAATGTACCTGATTACTTTATTAACAGCATACAATTTTCTAACAAGTTTGGCATCTTAAGCAGTGAAGCTATCCCAAGATCTAAAACACAAAATATTGATCTTTTTCAGATATAATAAAATAACTATAACATAACTGTCACATTATAAGCCTCAGTGGTTTCTTAATTTAGAAGTAAGGATGTGCAAAGTAAGGAACCTTTTCTACTCTAACCTAAAAATCATTCAGAATTGACATGGCTATCATTTTGTAATTTCTAGTGAATGGGACTCAGGAGGGAAGTCCACAGGTCCTGAGTTTCTTTCCGAATGAGACGGAGTACACCATGCACCTACCTGACCGCTTTACCCGCTACAAGTTCTACCTGTCAGCTCGGACTCAGGTCGGCTCCGGTGAGGTTTATGCTGAGGAATCGCCTCACTTTTCTAATGAAGGTGAGCTGACACACATACAGCATATGCCACTTACTATGTGTTGTGCGTGTGGAATGACAAATCCTGGTTATTAATGTTAGTAAGCATGGGTTATTTCCATATATTTATAAGTTATGTCGTATTATTAAGAATTAAGTTAGTATTAAATTACTGTTATTTAAGTTAGTGGAAGCACAAGAATGAAATTACAAATCATTGTGTGATCACAAGTTAATACCGTTTGTAATATGTTTACTACTTTACACTGGAACGTACAGCTTGCTTGGTTATTGACAGTTTCTCAGTGAGGAAAAAGTAAATACACTCCTTTTTCCTACACTCCTTTTTATATTAAAAGAAACTAATCCTACTATAAAACTATATTAATTTCAGTACTGGAGCACAGACTCACTGCCACAGACTCACATTCATAAGAGGGAGTGCATCAGCCCATGTAAATAGAGAAATAGGAGAGAGCGGGGAAAGCATGTAAGAGATCTCTCTCAAGGCAGCTTCGCTCTCATTTTCACTGAACAGAAGCTTGTTTTGTAATACTAAAAAAGTATGTAGAATGCCTTTCATTGAAAGCTGACGTCATCTAGGTCAGCTCAGGTCAGTCGCCACTGTTGACTGCTGTTATGGTCAGTGAATGGACAGCTGCTGAGTGCACAATCACCCAGCATTGTTTTCTGTGGGTTTTGTCTGTCATTTTCCTGTCTTCTTTGTGAGAATCCTCTCTTTCTCTCGCTCTTTTTCTAACCTTTCTTTTTCGTACTGCTTTCCTCTTCACTTCTGTGTATTCTCTGTATGCTCTGACCTGTCTCCTTCCTCCTTCTTCTCTTGTCTGTCTCTCCCTCGGTGTGAAAAGAAGACTTTATGACTTCAGGTACTGACCCTACAGGTGTAGGTAATGAGGAATGGCCTGCCAATTTACCTATCTGTCTTTCTGTTTGTCCCGGTTCTCCCATCTGGCACAGTGCAGTTGTAACCAGATAACAAGGGAAATTCTGACCTATATTACAAATTATACTTGCTTTATTAACAGTACATCAATGCCACTATGGCTGTACAATCACAGCACTCTTTGGGCTATATTCAGAGCTGATGATACTGGAGTTTACAAATACTCACATAAATACAAGTAGAAAAATACAGGTAGCCTAAAGTTAATGTACCTACATGTTGCCAGGTTTTTCTAAAATACATGTATCAGGGAATTCATTCCCCTATAAAAAAAAGCAATTATATTTAAGCTGTAAAAAATACAAACTGATAAAACATACTGCACCTTAAATATCCTGTCAATTGCAACATTACATAGCATAAAATATATGAATTTATATATAATAATAATAATAATATATAATATATGAAAATATATACAGATAATATGCAAATGAGAATTAGGGAAGAACATCTGATTGTAGCCTAATAAATTAATATTATATCCTAATAATAATGGAGAAAACACCAGACAAAGAAACCTTAGTGTTTCACATGACGAATCAGCAGAGATGTCAAATGGGCATGCAGTGCTGTTTGGTACCAGCAATGCTAAAAAGCATGAAGCTGGTGTGAGCTATTGCAGAAGTGTGACTATAAAAAGTTTTTTTTTTCATAATTATTAGAATTTTGATTCAATATTATTTGTATAGTACTTTTAACATTGTCAAAAGCTGCTTTTTCAGATCTCAGCGGTGATAACGGCAAGGAAAATTACAGCAACGTTGTTGTTACAACATATTGTCAGACAGTGGTGCTGTGTACTTTAGTTTGGCATAATGGATAACAGTGTCTTACTGAGATACTCCTCTTTTTTAGGCCAAAACCAAATATAGATAATTCTGAGATGTTTGTAGTTTCAGTATTAATTCAGTCTTTAACTCAACTCTGAATACAGTCTATTACGCTTAACTCATCAAAGACTTGGTGTGAAAAATGCTGATGATTTACCCAGTGTGGTGAACATGTTGGTGTGGCACAGTGGTCCATATAAACATGTACACTTTAATGACGAGATCTTACCTGCACTGGCTACTGTGATGGCTATCTTTCAGTTTGTGTGTCCACCCTTAAGTTTCTGGCCATATCATTATGTGCTTTCAGGGATGGGACACATGCACTGCACTGCTGTTACCAGTTACTGACTCTATGCTTGTTTAGATAAATGGTATTATGTTTATCAGTGAGGCTGCTTTATTAGGATGTAGCCTGTGTTATATATATTTATATATATACAGTATATACAGTATGTATATATATATATGTCTATTGACCCCTTATCCCTGAGAGCACCGGTATGATGGAGTCCCATACTGTCACATGACTCATGTGGCCTATCCCAGCATGCTCTTCTCATTTCACACTTAAGCATGCAGGAAACTGATGCCTTCATGAATTAGTGGTTCTTATAATGGTTTGACATGAATGTTTGAGAAACAGCGAGCTGTTGGGTATTACTGCTGAGTTGAGTGTCTCCAGATATGTTATACAACCACAAATACCATGTAGGAGTAGTTAAGGTTTAATGCTTTTTTGAAAGACTTATATCTTACTCATTCAGAAAATTGCTTTGTTTCAAAGGCTTTGAAGATCATCATCTTAATATCTGAGCATGCTTCCTACAACTTGCTTTAAGTAAGAAGTTTAGGAATCATTCATTCACTGCTTAATCCATGTGCCATCAATGCTTCTGCTTTTGCCATTATGCATTTATTTTATTTTGATATATTGGGTTATCTTTTTTTATGCCCGGGTATCTTACAGGTAAGAATGCACTCAGCTGCTTGCTGACCAGCCATTGGGAATGCAGAGACCACGTCCAATGTATTTTGTAGCAAGCATAATGATTTGGTAAATAGTTCTGTCACTGAGCTCTGACAGGCATATCCCTGGTGTTTATGCAGTTTTGTATCCTGCTGGCTGTTCTTAACCATCATACACATTTCACATTTTGCTTGCTGATCGGCTGTAATGAGATTTCATAATTGTTGAGCCTTGCTTTAATGCTTACTCTCTGTGGCTGCATTTGCATGGATTATTAAAGGGAAAGGTGTGGTTCTTGATGTTCCATTATTTTGAAGGATTTCAGTAGGTGGAGATTTAAAAGAGTGAGGCTGTCTCTTTTCAGTCATGTCTTATTCTCTATTATTTTCATCAATGTTGTACTATTACGTTAATGTGTTCAGAGATGCCTAGCCCCCTTCTGAGTGGTTGCAATGTGGTATGGTTTATGGTGGTGGACATGTTTTCCATACTGGATATCCCACAACTATATTATCCAACAAGGAGTGATCTTTAAAGTATACCACCACTTGGTGGCAGTGTTGCATCAGTTCATATGATATGCAAAAAACCTAAATATAGTTACTCTTGTAACACCAAATATTTGTCGTTTCTTTTCTTTCAGAAGATGCTAATGCCATGCTAACTTTAGGAACATTTGTCTCTTAGATCACTTTTAGTTATAGGCCCGTAGGGACCACCTACTATCCTTTCTGGAAAAAAAAAATGCTACATTACTATCTTAAAAATGTTGACCAGTATTTCTTTGGAGAATAAATTTGGTATTAGCATTTGATCAGAAAAAATGTAAACGGTCAAAAAATATTCAAATGCAATACAACACAATACAGTACAATAAAATGTATTGTGTTATGTACAGAAAATTATATTCATATCTGTTTTCAATATCCTTGCTGCATCCACCAATGGCAGTACCTTGTTGTACAATATCAACTGATTGAGCAGCTGGACAAATTAAACCAAATGTCAGAATAGACAAGAAAACAAAAATATAATCACTGTCTAATTATCACCAGCATTAACATTATTTGTAAAATGTTAGATTTGATGCTTCATTAAATGTATGTAACCTTTTTATGGCAAAGTCTTCATTGTTTTTTTTCTTTTGGTGGCATCCTTAATAAACAAAGGAAACCAATGGCAAATATATAGTTGTCTAATGTTAGCTAAGTTAAATGAGTTTAAACTATTCTCCATTATCTGTCTGCACAAGTATCTGACGAGTATCGGTGAGACAAGAGCACATGAGATCGGGGAAGGTGACGGGGCTTCCAGGAAGTGTCTGTTAATTGGAGAGTTCAAAACACCTCTCGTTTTGTTACGAAGAAAAGGATTGCTCTTTTAGCATATTTTTGAGTGATAACTTTTAATAGCATACAGGTGTAAAGATGATAATTTATTGCACAAACCTAGTTTTGCATAGGATTTTGTGTGTTCTGAGATGCTTTTCTGCTCAACACAGTTGTAAAGAGTTGTTTTCTGATTTAGTTTGAACCCGTCTGGCCATTCTCCTTTGACTTCACTTATTAACATGGCATTTCCCCTGAAAGAACTGCTTCTCATTGGATGTTTTTTGTTTTTGTGCCATTTTTTGTAATCTGTTATACATGAAAGTACAATGAAAAAAGGTTCTGAAATACTCAAGCCAAAATATCTCATGCCACAGTCAAATTGACAGAGATCACATTTTCCCCCATTCTGTTTGATGTGAGCATTAACTGAAGCTGAATACAGTACAATAAAATGTATTGTGTCTGCATGATTTTATGCATTGTGCTGCTGCCACAGGATTGGATAACGACATTAATGAGCAGATGCACTGGTGTTCCTAATAAAAAAATAAATTTCAACATACAGTATATTAATTTCATATTGTATTGTGTTATTAATATATTGTAATATATTTACATAAAGGTTAAAAGATCTGACTAATCAGTTAATTAACAAACCCGTCAAGAGCAGAGCTGGGGGTCTCCAGGACTGGAAGTGAAATCCACTGTCCTAATCTTAAATGAGTGGAAAGTATGAAATCTGGTGCCAGTAAGCAATTCAAAATGTTTTGTAATAAATTGAATCTCTGTTTTATTTCTAGTTATATGTATATATGTGGAATTTCATTGCCAATTAGAGGCTTCCTCACAATTTGTATTGTATGGAAGAATTTCTAAATTATAGTTGTGGGAATTTTGTCCAGCATTGTAGTTCATGGTCATTCTCTTGTGATCTCTGCTCGTGTATCTGTTGTGTTGCTAACTACATTTTGATATGCTTAACTGCTGCTCTCTTCCTCTCTCAGTGATCGATTCTACAGATGCCTTGGTGTTTGCAACTCTTCTTCCCCCCTTTTCCCTACCTACCATCCCAAGTACAACCATTACAACCTCAACAACTACCACCATTGCCCCTACAACAGATGCCATTCCCACTACTCCTGCTCCAACTACAACAACTACAACAACTACTACTACAACTACCACAACCAGTACTACCACCACCACTACAACCCTCCCTACCCTTCCTGTTATCCTGGGTATTTGCATAGACTTCAGTATAAAAAGTCAATGTAAAAGTAGAAAGCTGTTAATTCAATCTCAGTTGTAGCTGACTGAGCCAAGTTGGACGAAGTATTCATGATATGGATGCCTTAAGTGCCCATTTTTGAAAAGCAGCTTGACTGAGAGTTGACCTTTGCCCTTAAAAAAGACATTTTTCCCCAAATTAGTATTGACATTTATAATTGTTTGTATTGACTGTGGCATCCAATTAGTTTGTTTTTCCTTTACAAGATTAAAAGACAATCTCTACAGAATGTGATGAAGAGGCTTTAGAAGGGCCTTCATCATAGTAAAAGTGGGAATTATAACAAAATTGTATTAAAGTGGTGGGGCTCTAATATGCTGGTGTAGTAAGTATTAGCTTTTGTCACCTTCCTCCATTGGTTGAAATTTGTGATATGTACTCCTCTCCCACCTGTTCTGCTTAGCCCCCCATGTAAAGATCTGGAATCTGACCGTGGATGCTAACAGGGACTATGCTAACGTCAGCTGGAAGCACAACTTCCCGGTTGACGGCAGCGAGTTTGTGCTAGAGTACAGGCTGGACAGTAAGACCCAGATTCTCCCACTAAGAGCTTATGAAGGGAACCTCAGTGCTTTCGAATTGGCTTGCTAGAACATAAATCAAGACCAAGATCATCTGAAGAACTTGCCAAGTTTTTGCAGAGATATGCATAGTCACAGATATTGCTGTGAATTCCAGCTCCTTTTGTTCTGTGATAGCTTAGATATTGTACAGAATAATGGACCATTTATCATATCTAAAAGCTATGAGCAGTGCTACTCTTCATGCTGTGCACCTTCTTGTACAGTGACCCTTATAGATATTCCATTCATGCACTTTACAAAGAACAAAGCAGCAGTGCTCTGTTTCATCTGCCATCTCTGAGAGATGAAATGAGCCTGTCTAAGTCATTTCAATGGGCTTTGGGTTTGTGTCCTCGTGAGTACTTAATGTTCCCTTTAGGAAGCTCCTATTCTTTCTGGTGGTTCGCAGGAACAGTGAGAGATTATAGAAAAATCTGGGACAAAGAGAGAGTGATTGAGAGGAAAGAAAAGAATGAGCGAAAGAGAGGGATAGTAATAAAAAGAATCTCTTATTTTGAGTGAGTAGTGAGTAAAATGACTCAAAAGACAGAGTCTTTATTATACCAGATGCCTAGAGATTTCCCCACTCGAAACATTTCTTTCTGGAGAAAATCTCCCATTTTGCTAACAACCATTTTACATTACTGCCTAATTTACAGATATAATGCTAGTAACTATATCCCTAATTTTAGTCATGCACTTTTTTATGTAACTCTTTGAGATTAGCATATGATATATAATTAAAGCTTTTTCTTTTTACACAAATGTCTCACTGCATTTATGCTGGTGATTCAGGAGCTATGTATTAAGTAGCTGATGGTGGATAACAGTCTCCCTTTGTCTCACTCTCTCTCTCTATTCTCTTTCTTTCTTGGTCTCTCCTTCTTCACGTTTATATTTTTCACTAGCATTTGAATTTGATTGTCTACCTCCACCCCATGTGCCTTTTACACTAATATTTCTTTGTATGGCTGCCTCACTGCTGCTTAGCTTGGCTCACAGTTCTTACCTAGTGAGCAATCTGCAACATTGCATTTAATTCATAACCTAGGCCTCTACTGTATTCCTGTTTTGTCTTTTAGGGGAGAGGGATAATGAAGGGGTTAATATTTTCTACCCAACTTTATCTCAGGGGGGCTATCATTATCACAGTCTCGACCTTGAAACATGTACATGAGTGCACAATGATGCAATCACACTTCGAGCCAGTGTAAACGTATGTCGGATAGTGATTACATCTGAGTAGATTTTACACAATATGAACATGAACCTGTGTTTTGTGGGGAGGAATGGTGGCTAGATTGGATATCATGGCACTGTATGATATCTCACACAGACCCACACACACAAACACATACACAGACACAGACACACACACACGCACACATAGAGGTAAAGTAACCTCTGCAGAATTCTCCACTCACAAAACAGGATATGTAATTAGACAATTGACAGGCCTACCTTCTATCTCTCTCCCTCGCTCTCTCACTTCGGTCCTGTGAAGTAGTTGGCTGCCGCATGCGCTGTGTGTGCCACACTGTAAAGTGGTGTGTGAAAGTGGACAGGAGAATTGCTTGTCTGGTGTTGCCTTGATTTGTTGTAGTTTCTACCTTTACCCAAAATTGAACACATTATGTAGTGCTTTCAAATGCATTATGCATTCTCTGTGCATTAATATGCTCATGAAGACAATCAAGAAATTCACATTTGAATGGAGTTTACAGTATTCTGGGCCACAAGCATACATATCTTTTTTTCTTTTTTTCAGCATGCCCATAAAGTTTTCTGGAAAACCCATTAGATTTTTTTTCTTCAAAAAGCTAAAGCTACAAATGAGGGATTATTATTTCATTAAGTTTCTATGGGACACTAAAGATGAACAGTACTGAGCAAATATCCTCAGTTTGGTTCAGCTTGTAGCTTTAGCTAGCTCACTTAAGCCATATTTTATTGCTTCACAGAAAAGGCATGTGCTGTGGTAAAATTCAGAGAGTGGAAATGGCCGAATTCTTGGCGAGCAGTGTGTGACTGCTTCTTATTTTAGCATGTTGCATGCTGTCACCAGTTTCTGGAATACCACTCAAGTACTGCTCATGCTCTTAACAGCATTATGCTAGCTTGGCTTTTCTCTGAGATGGCATAATGTGATGTTGGTGTGCATTTTCATTCAAGATAAGAAAAGGTCTGTAGACGTTTGAGACTGTTGCTCAATTGTTTCTATCAACCCCTATTTGGCAGTACTGACTCAAAATCAAAGATTAATACTGTATACCCAAATGTCCACATGTACAATGTGAGGAAAGGAGTACTTTTCCTTTCCATTATACCACTTTCTATAGAGACATATGCTTTTCCTCCAAACTGTGTGGCAAATGGTAAATTATCCAGAATCTTGTATTTATTCAGGGCTTCATTTGTCAAACTGGATATGAATTAGGGTTATTGTTCATGTAAATCCAGTTAGTAAAGTAGTTAATTCAGTTAGCCAATATCACAATTTTATCATCTGATTTACTGATTTCAAATTCATTTTATTTGTTTACTTATAGTAATGTTTTCTTGCTGCTTAGTAAAGTTTAAAAAAAAAAAATCCTTTTAAATTAAAATTTTGCACATAACAGCATTGTAAATGCAATCTAAACTATTGGCGCACTTGGGTTTGTATGAGTATAGATAGCTCTGAATTTAAATTTGTCACCATGCTGTGCCATGTCACACTGTCTGCTGGGAAATTTATATTAGACTGTTCCTTCTTTAGACACTTTTGACAGTCCTCAAATGATTAGTCTTGAAAGTTCACTGACATACAATATAACTACTTGCACCTTCTAGTCTCTTACATCCACAGCACCTTCCATCTCATGGAAGTGAAGGCTGCTTCAAGTCATGTTTTTTTGTCAGGTTGTTTGGTCCTGGATTCATGGACATTTGTCTTACATTTCCTTCTAAGGTAATGGGTCAATGGAAACTTTGCGGTCCAAAATTAAACCCCCCATTAAACTGGTTGGGTTGATAGATGGAGCTAAGTACCGGCTCCGTGTGTACTCCCACGAACAACCCAGCATCACCAGCGAATATGTCACCTTCAAGACCAGTGGAGGTGAGGGCTGGCTGTGTAAATGATGCAATGCTGGGTTTAGCTGTTTCAATTGCTGTTGAAGAATTTTTTTGGGATATTACGAACGGCTCAAAAAAAAAAATTAAGTCTAGTAGGGTTTATTGTCATTCCACAGGGTAGGGTTTAATGTCATTATAACAGACATAGCATGTAATGTAAGGAATGAAATATAATTTCTCCAAAATGCCTTTCTTGTAGCAAAAAAAAAGTTGTAGCTATGGTAGCCATTAGTAAAAACATGTCCACTAAGTGTTTAGTTAATAGTGATAGGTGACTAAAGCCTATAGAAAGTGTAATATTTTGCACAATTACATTATCCTGGGATGTACACTTTTAAAGGTATTTAACTATACATTCACAGCCATTCAAAAATAATAATTACAATTAATTACAATTGAAAATGAATACCATTTATCTTTTGTCCTACTGTGAAATTATAAGATATAAGATAAGAAGTGAGCTATAAAGGTCAATTTTAAAGTTTTATAGCTAAATGAGTCATTCTTTGCCTCTTTGCTTTTGGAAATACCACCAGGTTTCATTGATTGTGGTAGTTTTTAGTGCAGCACTAAAAATCAAACAGTGCATAGTAGTTTCTTAATATGATGCTGTAATCCTGGAATGCTTGTGTGCCTTGGGTGTGGTAAGCCAAATGAAATCATCAATGTCATCTCCTCTAATAACATGCGGAATATGATATCGATCCTCAATTTCTCCTTCAGACTTGTTTCCCCGCTGGCTTGGACTGGTTTATGATATTAACATATTGAGTATCTCTGGTTCAGAGTAGCTTTATATGCTTTTCTTAGCAGTAATATGCCAATAACACAAATACACATCACGGATTCATATTCACTGATTCATTCATTACTGATAGGAACAGTCAAGATTAAGTTCAGGATTACAAAGCACAAATGCAAAAGCTCATGTTGTTTGCAACACAGGTTGTAGTAGCACTAAACAAATAAATTTAGACAGACAGGATATGGTTATGAATGAATGAATGGGCTAGTAGCAGAATGTATGATTTATCAAGGAAATGTTTTCATTTGAGCTGTGTGTGTGTGTGTGTGTGTGTGTTTTCCTCAAAATTCTGTAGAGAATGGTTTCTGGGCTAATTTTATTATCACAGGTCAGAGTTTGATAATGCAGGTCCTAATGCACTCTTCTTATTGCTAATGTGTTTTTGATAAAGAGTAGTTATCAGTGTAGGCTCTGCCTTACTGAAACATAAAGAGGTTCATTGAAGACTTTGGGTTTTGTGGTCAGAAATCACAGGAAAATGCTTGAAATTATAGTTCAATGTCAGAAACTTCAGTTTCCTTTCTCTCTCTTACACAATCTCTTGTTTACAATCTGTCTTTAATGTGCTCTCCAAATCCCTCCTCACCTTTTGTGCATGTGTGTGTGTGTGTGTGTGTGTGTGTGTGTCTGACAGCCTACAGTACGGACCAAGTCGACATCGCCACGCAGGGTTGGTTCATTGGTCTCATGTGTGCCATTGCACTTCTCATTCTCATCCTACTCATTGTTTGCTTTATCAAAAGAAGCCGTGGAGGGAAATATCCAGGTAACACACGGAATGACATGCAGTATACAATTTATTTCACTGTATATTATACTGAACATACAATGCAGATCAGTATAATTCAGTAGATATGGTACATAATAGATTTGAATTCACTGAACTGAAATTCATTTGCTAATTCTGAGCCCCTTTACTCCCATTGACCTCAGTGAGAGACAAAAAGGACCTCCCTTTGGACCCTGTAGACCACAAAGACCAGGATGGATCATTTGATTACCAGTAAGTGTGTGTCCTGCATTAATAATAGCTTCATATACTCACAATGAATTTTCCAGTTTGATCTCTATCGTGCCTTATATTTCTGTGGATATGTATTTGTGTTTTACATGACAGTGAGTGCTTTTTTTGCCTGTTTCAGGTTAGCTTGGAAAACGTAGAGACATGAGGGGGACATGTCGTTCCATGTTCTAATCAAAACTAATAAATAACTTTGCAAGCAATTCTAATTTAAAGATCAGCAACAAAGTTCAAGATTAATTCAATGAACTTTAACTCAATGCTTTATGCTAACCACAATCCTTTTAAGTCATATTCATCAACAAAATCTAATATAAACATCCGAAAAAAGTGCTTTGCATTGCTTTTCAAAAACCACAAGCTCATTAGGCAAGCTCAACTTCACAGAGAGCGGTACATGGATAATGACCATGGAGTAGCTCACCAGTATGTCAGTGCTGTTATTAGAGAAGAAAGGATTATTGGCATTACTCAAGGCAGCTCTAAAAAGCCTGACCTGAGTCTTAAAATGGAACAATAAGTTCTGTTGGCCATTATATAACATATAGCACAAATATGGTGTATGTGCTGTTTGGCAGCTAATAAGACTTGGGGAAAGTGTGGCACAAATCATATCCTTGGCTTTATTCTAAGCAGTAGTCAATATAGAAAATCATTAGCAACATGTTCTGCAGTCCTTTCTAATGTCTTTATGGCATAACTTTGGCTCTGTTTGCTCATCCACCATAATATTTTTAAAAATGCATGAATAGATACGTCATTCAGAAACTATGAACTTGGTGGTTTTCTTCTGTGGAACATCTTAAAGCAAGCCATAAACATGAGCTACCCAGTGTATTAAAAAAGACAAACTGTTCTATCACCTTCAGCATTCATCTTAATATAATCACTAGGTATTCCATATCTTCTGATGACTGGCTCAGTGTTTTGCAAGTAAATAATAGTTCTGGTACTAACACCTCTGTCCGTCTCAAATTAAATCCTTGTTCCCCCAACCACCGAACAATGTTAAGGAACGAAAACAGGTATTTGGTTTCAACACAGCATCCCTCTTAGCCTGAGCATGTCAGCTATTGGTTGTTTCTGGAAGTGGAAGTCAGTTAGATGGGAGGGGCTACAGCAGATTGTAGTTCTTCAAGGGTGTCAAACACTTGTTAAATGCCTTTAATTCAAAGCACTTATTGTGAAGCATGGAGTTCTAGTAGTCTGTTTTCAGACATTGACTATTATAGCAAATAGCAACATTGACTGTTTGTGAAACAAAACATCTTGCCAGGTCCAGAAACACTCCCCATAAAAGACAGTTTACTGTACGTGAATGATTGCTTTGTTTTTTGTTAGAAGCTTTGAGATGTAATTGAAAAAGCCTGTAACACAGAGGTCAAATTGATTTACTGGAGTAGCAGTGAAGGGCAAAGTTCTTTTCCATTTGCCAGTGTTTGAGACCCTTGAGGTATTGTTTGTATCTGGCAAGACAGTTAACAACTTGAAACTGACTGTTTTTCCTGCATGTGGTTTAACGATGCTCTAATCTGGCCTGCAGAAAAATGAACTCAAAGCTATGAAACATGCATGTAAAATAGTCCAATATCCAATTTTCCAGGTTCTGTGAAAATGTGACTTCTAACTTTAGTTTTAGAGGTCAGATTTTACTATTATTTTGTTATAGTGTGATTAAATTCGCACACACACACATATATATATATATATGTAACCCCCTTTTCACGGGTGCTAGTCACACGGCACAATACTGACCACTTAGAGGTACACTCGACAACACTAAATAATGGCGCAACAGGATCCTAAATTCTCAGCGGTGGAATGGTGAGCTGGCTGAAGTTTTTCTGATACCATTAAATATAATTGAATCGCTGTGTAGCAGAAGTAGAGTAATAACGTTGTAGCGCGGTGCCTCCACTGTGAAGATACTATACTCACCTTCAAGTTGTGTATGTGTATCTTCCCAGAAAAAAAAAAGAATATATAATATGCAATGTGTAAAGGTTAGTACACTCAGATATAAAAACAAAATGAGCACCCAACACACCCAAGCTGTAATTAAATAATAATAATGACTGGATTTATTAACAAATAATAAACAATGATGCAATAAGAAAGATAACTCAACAAAAACAAAATGTGTGCTCGTGTGCCTTTGCACACATACCCAATGAACACAAAATAGCAAACCCAATTATTTATCAGTAACTATCAAAATCTCGAAAAAAAGGAAAATAAAACAGACCAACATGCAGTCGGGGCCTTTCGGTGCATGTGTACCAGCTCTCTGAACTCCCGGGAATGAAATCGCAACTGTCAACTGCCGGCTCTGCAGACGAGGCGGGCAGACCGTGTGTGCGTGTTTATCAGTGTAAGTGTGGGTTCACGTTACTCACAATCCACGGGCCTGATCGGACAAACCAAATTGCCGAAGGCTAACGCAGTCACTCAGAAGATGCTCCTGAGCATAGGGGTAGCTACTGCTGTGGGTTAGCTCGCTCCATAGGAAGCTGCTCTCCCCAAATCCTTCAGCTGCTGGTGGAGTCCCGACACAGTGAGTCCCCGGCAACGATGAGGCGCTCCGCTGTAGCTATGCTAGTAGCGACTAGTAAGCCAGTCCTGAAATTCCAGCAAACTAATCTAGCTAACGCTAGTAGCTAGATTTTCCCGACAGCGAAGAACAAAATAAAAACAATGACTGAAACAGCGGGATCTCTCATGGAATGAAGCTGCAGTCCCAGGTACACGCAATGAGTCGCAAACAAGCCGAACTCTCCAAAAATGTCCTACGCAACAAACAAAAAAACATGCGCTGGAAAACAAAATGTCGCCCTCCTCTCCTCAGCTGCAGGCTGAACTCCGGTGAGCTTCTCTTGCGAGAACGATAGAATATCTGAGAGCTCGTGATTTCACGGGCATTAAACATATGCAGCCATTTGATAATAGCGAATCCCCAGAGTATGCTGGGAAATGGAGTTAAGTTAATTCCCATAACAAACACTGAAACACAATAAAGAGAAACCCCATACAATGTACAGTGTACATTGACACCAGATTCATCTGTTGCGAAAACACAAATACATAAATTCCAATACCCATATTTCAGGGGTCCCTACAATAATAATAGGGGTGATACACATCAGTGCTACTCCCACTGTTCCACCACTTACCTCATTATGTGGAAACAGAGGTCTTCTTCCTAGAAGTAGTTTATAATTTTTTTTCCTGTAAACTTGTTAACTATAAACTTTGGCAATTTTATATTCTCCATTTTAGATTGAACTGAGATTTTATGCCACTGTTCCTGTATGATGTCAAAACAAAAGAATGATGTATTTTAAGGTGATAGTTATTATACTTTAACATTTCACAACTAAAGAAACCAAATCTTGGATTATTGAGTATGTTTAGGTTGGAGGGATTATGTCAATTAGATTTTTCATCAAACTATCACTTTAAGTAAAGATGATGCAGTATTAGGCAAGGAACATCTATGCAGCATGTTTCTAGACACCCTGTTTGTTTTATTCAGGTCACAACTAAATCGGTCCTTGTCCTCTCTCTTTTTCGCTCTGCCTCTCTCTTTTTTACTGAGGGCTTACTTAACCTTACGAGAATGCCTCTGATTAAAATGTAAAGACTGTTCCTTGCAGGCCACGACTCTTCTGCTGTGATTAGGTAAAAGCAGGATGAAGGAAGGGGAGTTGTTTTAGACTGAATGCTTGGGCTGTTGCCAGTCCTCACTTCAAGAGTGGTCTGCTGACATTTCACAAGTCTCTGTTTACTGCAATATGAAGTTACCTACACCTTTCCCCTGTGTATTCTCACTTTTCCATTACAAAGTCTTTATCTGCAAATTGCCTTTTTGTTAACTAGCCCACACACAACCAAAACACAGGGATATATCAAATAAATGACCATTGGTCAGGTATTTACAGGAACAAGATTAGTAAGTGTATAGCTGAAGCCTCCTCAGCACACAAGCTAAACTTAAGGTGAAATCTGCTACCTTAATTACCTTCTACGGTGATTAATTAGCTACAAATGCAGCAATAGTCTGTGTCGCAACTGGGAGAAACTGACAGAAGTTTTAAATTGTAGCCTGACTCTAAATATTTGCATTTTTAATTTTATTTGAAGTACATTTCAACATTTCTATTGCTCCAGAATATGCAGGAAATTGTCCAAAGTTTATTTAACTATTGTTAGCTATAATATTAATTGAAGAAATTAGCAATTTAATCCTGCATAGATATGATTATTCTCTAATGGACTACTAATAGGTTGAGCATTCTAATCCACAGGTTCCCGACTCTGGTCCTGGAGTAAAACCTGTCCTGCACATTTTAGTGGTTTCCATGAGCCAAACACACCAGATTCATCTAATTGTGTTAGAGCAAAGAAAAAAAAACATGAAAATGTTCAGGACAAAGGATACTACAGGACTAGGGTTGTGAATCTGTGTGCTAATCCAATCTTCAATTAACATGCATAAACTATATCATAAATATCACAAAATCAAAAGGTCAAAACCATCTAGCAGGCTTCCCCTGTCATGTACACTACCGGTCAAAAGTTTGGGGTCACCTACTCTTTTTCATAGGTTTTTCTTAATTTTTTTGCTTTCTACGTTGTAAAACATTACTGAATACATCAAAACTATGAAGCAACATGTATGGCATATACTGAAT
>JAQMYM010000039.1:4636743-4661740 GCA_030014255.1 Parauchenoglanis ngamensis | reverse complement strand
TAACAAGGCACACGTGTTCACTGAAAAGCGTTCCAGGTGACGACTTCATGAAGCTGGTTAAGATAATGCTGATTGTATCATCACGGTAAATGGTGGCTACTTTGAAGAATCTAAAATATGAAACATATTTTGTTTTTGTTTTTTCACTTTTTTGTTTACCACACAATTCAGTATATGCCATACGTGTTGCTTCATAGTTTTGATGTGTTCAGTAAAGTTTTACAACGTAGAAAGCAAAAAAAAAAAGAAAAACATTTGAAAAAGAGATGGTGTGTCCACACTTTTGACTGGTAGTGTACTGTATATCACGGAGATGTCGAGGTTTACGAATGTAAATGTGGATGTTTGCGAAGTTTTTATAAAAATGTTAACTATAGTTTAAAATAACTGGTTTATGTAAGTCTGAAGCTAAAAGATGACCTCTCATACACATCTATCATGAGGTAAATATTGTTTATTTTGCCTTTAATTGTTTATTTTTCCTTTACGAAATCCAGTTAAGATAATTCTGAGGACATCTAAACACTTTATTAAATTTTATTTTTGTAGAAAGTCGCTTCAAAACGGGCAGAAATGAATCCCATTCTGATCTCATAAACTTAATGTAGCTATACAGCAAAAAGAGAATTAATCCCTGGGGGGTGCGAATACTTAGAGACACTATGTAGTTTTATTGTTCATATTATTTCTTTTAATACAATTTTTTATTGTTTGTAAATCTTTTTTTTAAAATCATTTTTATTACTATTATTCCATGCTTTTTATGTTCTGTGATATATCTCTACAGTTCCGTTAGTTCTGCTCACGCACTGTATTTTTGTCACTGAATTCATTTTCATGTTTAAGTGACACAACATCCAAATCATGACAGTGAAATCTCATGGGGTCTTACCGTGACGGTCTTTATCCGTCCTCCTCCCTTGGTGCAGGTCCAGCCAGAGTGATTGAACAGCAGGCCGCAGATTTCTCCCTCTGAACACGGGGTCATCTCACACCACTGCCTGCTTTTCACTATCCGCGCTGCGCACACAAACACAAAAGGTCAAGTCTCGTAGGCCTTCTCCATGTTCTTGCCTCAGACAGAATGACACAAGATGTATGGCATACGGAAATACAACAAATGGCATGGTAGCTCTACTGCATTGCTGTTGAAACCAGTGGTGGCTCAGCTGGTAAAGGAAATCTCCACCCAGAAACATGGTAAATATGTTTATATTGAAATATCTGAGAAGTGTTTAGTGATTCTGCTGCTTGTATGTTAGTTGATGCTGTATGTCCTTAAGGTGTTTTGCTTAACACCTGACGTCACAGGAGGACAGTATTAATAATCATAATTAAACATGGTTCCAGAATTATTGGCACCCTTGGTAAAGACAAGCAAAAAACCGTATGTGGGTAATTATTTTCATGTCACACTGAAAGTATTAGAGAAGTCTAACCTTTAACTGAAGCAAACAAAACCGTGTGTTGGAGCGGCACGCCTGTATTTAGTACTTTGCGAGTCTCCATCTCTCAACATAACAGCACTTGGTCTTCTCCTGTAAAGCTTGATGAGGATTAAAAAAACGAGGAATCTGAGACACTTTAATACAGCGTCTATCCATGTTCCCCAGCTATCCCACATGTTTTAAGTGAGGATTATATCAGGGGATTATGATAGCCAAAGTCAAAAGCTTTATTCTGTGGTCACTGAGCCATTTGCGTGTGGATTTGGACATATATTTTGGATCACAGTCCTGCTGGAAGATCCATCCGTGAGAGCCAGTTGAAAACGGTTCGGCAGAGGCAGACAGATTTTCATTTAAAATTCTCCTGGCACTTCAGGGAGTCCACAATGCCATCTATTTTAACAAGCGTCCCATGGTCTTTGAAAGAAAAGCAGCTCCACAACAGCACAGATCCTCCACCATTCTTAATAGTAGGGATTAGGTTCTTTTTTTGTATAACGATCCTTATTTTTACACTAAGCCCAACTCGAGTGTTTGTTGCCAAAATGCTTTATATCGGTCTCATTTGATCAGAACCCGGTTCCAGTGGGTGATCCAGAAGCACTTAGATGTGCATAGTGCTTAAATGAAAGTAAAAGCTTTCTACTGGTGTGTCTTCCAGATGACTGTTGGCTTTGAGGTGGCAGTTAATTGTAGCTTTGGAGAATTTGTGATTAGAGAAATCTTAGCCTCTCGAACCATTGTGCTTAGGGACAAAAGACACTTATGTCCTTCTACAGGAAGGTTCATTCCTGCTCCAGATGTTTTGAACCTCTTAATTATTGACGTTTTAATGTATGTAGCTATTTTTATATATGTTATCAATTTTTGTGTTATTTCCTTTGTGTATACTCTAATCTTCTATGACTATGATGAATGACTAAGGGAATTTGTCCTCTGTGTCACTTGATATTTATACTGCAGTGAAACAAGCAAGTCATGAATGACTACTTACGTATTTCTCAGGTGAGCCCCATACTTGATTTTTCATCAATATTTCCTTTTCATTTAACACAAGTTATAGACAGCCTCAGGTACTGACTTTCCTTTGTCCCACCTGATTCCAAATTTCACAGTTCAGTTCAGTGCTTACCTCAATTCCCTCCTCATGGTTCCAAATGATCATGCTCTTATTCACAGCTCCTTTTCTTTAAGAAGAGCCATCCTCCGTTATAGAAATCATGTAATCCAGGCATTTAAACTCCAACCGCAAGGTGGAATAATATGAATGGCTGCGAGAGGCCATCAAGAATCTTTTAGTCTGCTACTGATTCTCCTTTGAACGCTTATAATATATTCTTTAACCAGACAGCTCCAAAGTGCAGCTCTCCACTGTGAACAGTTATCCACTGCATTCATGATCTGCATTCATGACCTGCACTGATGAACGTTTACGTTGTAAAGATTTAACGAGTCATCACAAAGCTACACCTAACGTCTGCGGCGGTTTCTGTATGCTTCTCAAAAGAGCTTTACAAGCCGTCTATTGATTTCAAACACCGTTCGCCCTTTCATCTGTGGTTGTCATGACTATGAGCGTGATCTCGCTGTCACATACACTTTTGTTTTGTTTAGTAAGCAGGGAAGCTGAAATGAAGCAGCATGTTTTTTAAACCAACGCAGAACAAAGCTGTAGGAGCAGACCCACGGGAAAGACGCGCTATCAGATGCAGCCAGCCTCAAATAAACAACTTTTTCTCGGAGGGATGGTAAACAAAAAACGCACAAATACAACTGCTCCGTAATGAAAGAAAACAAAGCAAAGCAAAGCAAGGCAAGGTTATTTAACATCATTTATACCACGCTCAATTCTGATTGGTCGGAGGGTGATCATTTTCTTTAACAGCATGCCTGGAACAGTAGTTTGGCTGCAACAGCAAATCACAGCTTTATATAAATTTTCTCGTTATACAACATATACATTATTCTTTCTACGGTAATTGCTAACACATGGAACGTGTATCCCAGATGCTCCACCTAAACTAATTTTAACAACTGGGGTAAATGTTGATAATGGGTTTCCTTTGGATGCTCTGGTTTTCTCCAATAATTCAGACATATAGATTGGGTCAACTGGCTAGTCTAAATTGCCCATAAGTGTGAGTGTGAATGATTGCTTGTCTCGTTGTTAGCCCTGCGATAGATTGGCGACCTGCCCAGGGTGTACCCCGCCTCTTGCCCGAAGTCAGCTGGGATTGGCTCCAGTTTCCCAACGACCCTTAATGGATAAACAGTAGATATAATGGATGGATGGATGGCGTCTCTAGTTTCAGTGTGTTGTAACAATCAGAAGTGAAATCTAGCGTTAAGCTGTTTAACATGGGAAAGTCTTCAAGACATAAGACATTCTTGGTTTTTGCTTGGCAACATGACAATGTTTATTTACATTTTTATCTACTATAGTGTAAGTGATACTATAACGGAACAAAATTACAATGTGTCATTCTTTAATAATTTTTTATGCTAGTAGAAGAGAAGAATACGGTGGGACATTCTTTTGTTGGAAAATAATCAAAAACATGCTGGTGTGATTAGCAGAAGGCCAACAATGGACCAGCCCAAAGCTTTTCAATAACAACACTTTAAGAGGTTGTTGTGTTTCATCCTTTACTTAATGAATTTATAGATATAGCTGTGTTAAAAGGTTCTGTGTGGTAGAGATGTGTCTGCGGCCATGAATAAGTAGCTGGTTTGGTGGAAACCACAATAAAATGAATGCTGTAAAATTAACTCAGAGTTATAAGATTCCATGCTCTAATGGAGAGAATTTAACACAATATAATTTTTTTTTTTACTGTAGAGACCAGAATACATAGAATTGCCAAGGCCACACACCTGCACTGATAAGTTTATCCTTGCTTAGCCACCTGATTCTCAAATTCATCAGCTCATTATCAAGCCCCTGAGCTGAATCAGGTGTACTGGAAAACAGAAAAAAAACCCCAGCTATGATGCAGACAAAGGAAATAAGGAACCACGATCAATTTTGGCAGTGCAATTTGGCGCAGGCTTA
Organism: Parauchenoglanis ngamensis; assembly: GCA_030014255.1. Taxonomy (NCBI): domain Eukaryota; kingdom Metazoa; phylum Chordata; class Actinopteri; order Siluriformes; family Auchenoglanididae; genus Parauchenoglanis; species Parauchenoglanis ngamensis. The sequence goes on along the minus strand of JAQMYM010000039.1, from coordinate 4,657,240 downwards.
CGGCACATTCATGATCAAGTGGAAACTGGGGAAAATCCAATTTGAGTAATTCCCCACTTTGAAAGTTTCTCAATTTCCCAGATTTGCAAATCCTTGGTAGCTCCGTGGTTAAGATGTTGGACTACTAAGAAGTGAGTTTAAATCCCAGCCCAGCCAAGCTCCCACTGCTGGGCCCTTGAGCAAGACCATTAACCCTCAACTGCTCAGTTGTATAAATGAGATAAAATATAAGTTGCTCTCTGTAAGGGTACTGGCAAATGCTGTAAATTTTATACTTAATATGGCAGCACCATAAGTCTACCATATAAAATAGTAGCATTTCTTTGTACCATTTACATAAACTTTCACAACTCTACTTGTGAATGATATTCTTTAAGATCACTAAATACATTAAGATAGTTGCACAGTTGTTTTGTGGATGATTTTTGATCAAACTGAGGGCTCCTTGTTTTTGTTCATTGGTATCAACGCCAAATTACCATAGCCAACATCCTAAATTGGCTTTTAAAATGAATGAATCATTAACCAAACAACACTTTTGGGTGCTTTTCAAAGCCGTTTGGGAGCTTGTTATCCACACAGAAGCTAACCAGGCATTAGCTTAATGTGAGCGTCCATTTTTAATGACCCCAAATAGTTGCGTTTGTGTGATCGGTGTATGTGTTGTAAGGAGGAATTTCAGAGTAGAAAAATCCAGAGGTCCCAGTTGTTATGAAGGCAACATTAACCATGTGGCCTTCTCTGGACCAAGAGTTAGAAATTGCAAGAAGGGGCTGGAAACCAGCATTGGCAGCTATAGTTTTAATTTTTAAGCTTGCTTTATACTCCTTATGCAGCCTTCCAAAGGCCAGGGCAAAGAACGCTAACAATCTGGCAAACACATACGCCTTTACGATCTCTTTGGCCAGTAGTGATGTATAGGGCAGGCAATTTCAGGTATTAACACTACTACCCTATACACCTATACCCTACCCTGTTCATTACCCTATCCTACTTCGATTGATGGACAATCATCAAACAGCTTATTCCAGGCTTGCAGAAGTTCATGTGCCTTGGGGTCTCGATTAGGTGATCTGCTTTTGGGGAAATATGCAGAAATAATTAGCTTCTTATATAATATAGCTTATAGTATAGCTTTTTTGATAATGAATGTAAACATTGTAAATAATCTAAGAAATGTATGTACAAAGATGCTTACTATAAGTATATAGAATAGGCCCACGCATCGTTCTCAAAACATGGTTTGAATACCACTGCTTTAGAAAGTATGAAATCTTTAGGAAGTGACATTCAAAGTACATTTAAATCATTTATTTTAGTTCCAGACTGGGCTTGTAGGGGCCATCCGTGGAAAAGCTGGCATAAATTAAGCTTAGCCTTGGAGGAATCTACACAGTAAAAGCCTGCTCTCCACTGGATATCATTTTTTAGTTTAATTTGTGTCTGGGGGAAAGCATCTTGGCATCCTGCTGCTTCATTTATTCTGAAAACATAGAGAAATAGAAATAGAGCGAGAGAACAGGCCTGAGACCTCCAGCCTTAATCTCCTCCGCCCAAAACTCCATCAGCACAAACGTCATTTCTGCTGAGCTCCAGCTGAATCCAAATCACAGCAACACTGGGAAATCCATGGCCAAATGAAGACAGATGGTAGCGTCTCTGCCATTTCAGACAGTTAGCATGAGCTTCCCTGGACACCTGCCCACACTAGATACACTCTTACTGCTTCTGCCTGCATTTCAAACAAGATATTTATGACCAAAGAGACACAATTATCTTCCATCTTCTGCTTTAAACACATTTTAGTTCTAAAATTATAATCCCCAAACGGAGTCCCAGCAGCCTACCTAGTCCTGTATTTAGGTCTGTTTCAGAGATGATGTAAATATTCGATCAACCTAATTAGCTCATTGTACAGAATATGCCTTGAATATTTTTATGACCAAAATACATCTGAATCTAGGCCACCCAGGGAGTGCAGATCAGTGGTTTTAAAGCCGGTGTAGACGGCAGTGGATATTTCTGGATGGTTTAGGCCTAATTTACCTTTGGAAACATGCAAACCTCTGTGGTTGGAATACATACAAATGCTCAATCAGAGACCGCACAGCATGTTGTTGGACTCAGCAGCAACTGCCACTAGCATTTGTCACGAGAACATTTTGTTTATCCTACATTTGTAGTGACAGACATATTTATATTTTTTACATATGGAACTTTATATCTGCTGTTGGAAGGATTTCTTAATAGACATGCCAAATGATTGAGTATGTGTTAGTATGGACACCCTTTGCCCTATAAGATGATAAAAACATATACATGAATAGGGAAAAATCAAACAGGGTCTGTCTGTGGACACAACACACCCTTCTGAAACAGCCAGTCAAATTATTTGTGCCATCTATCTATATTTAGCATTTAAAATAAGAAATATAAAGAGCAAATCTGTCATATATCAGAATATTGTATACCAGGTTAGCACATGTCAGCTAGGCTAGCTTTAGCGGTGAAGGTAAATATTTATGAATAGGACTTAAATACCCTCTCATGAATTATGTCAGGTTATATCATGTTAGCTAGCTGACTGTGTTTAGCAGGAAAGATTGTAAACATTTATTATGAGGTAAAAATCCTCTCAGAAATTGTGTCAGCGTAGCTCATATTTATCCTAGCTGACTATGTTCACCAGTGATGACCATGAAGTCCAAAGTCCTCTCTGAAATCCTGTCAGCTTATGTTAGCTATGTTTAGCAACAAAGATTGTAAACATCTATGAATAAGACTTCATGTCGGGTTAGCTCATTCTAGCTAGCTGACTGGCTTTTTTTTATCAGTAAAGATTGTAAACCTTTTACTTAAAAATCCTTTCAGAATCTTGTAAGGTCACCTGATGTTAGCTAGCTCGCTAGCCACAGCAAAGAATATTATGAACATTCATAAGGAGATAAAATTATCTCAGAAAGCCTGTCAGGTTAGATCTTTTCAGCTAACTGGCTAGTTAGGGCAGTGATTATGTGCATGGATATGCGAATTAAAATTCTCTTAGAAATCATGTCAGGTTAGCTCATGTTAGCTAGCTGGCTAGCTTTAGCAGTGAAGATTGTAAACATGGCTTAAACATGTCTTCAATAAAAATTCTCTCCAATATCCTGGTGGTTTTGCTCATAGAAGCAGTGACGATGAATGTTCATAAAGAGTTCTCAGAAGTCAGATTAGCTTATGTTAGAGTTGTATATGTTTACTAGTGAAGATTATTAACATCAATTAGGAATTAAAATTCCCTCAGAAATCATGTCTGATTAGCACATATTAGCTTGCTAGCAAGTAATGATGATTTTATGTCATTTCTAAGGAACAGAATTCAACACACATTCACTATAAGGCTATATAAGCCTATTTTTAATAGCCTATGCTCTTTAAAATGATTTCCTTAAGAGTTCTTTGGTTCGTTAGGGGTCCGTCGCTTCCTAAACAGTGTTTACTTGGAACTCGCTCTGATAAGGAAGCTCTCTTATGTAGAGCTTTACACGGTTATAGTTTCCCCAAAGGGAAAGGGTTCACCATTTATTTATTTATTTATTTATCTTTACTTGGAGTGTAAGCACAATGATTACATGTTGCATTGGAAATTTAGTAATTTAGTAACGGGTTATTAAAAAGAAAATAATCACGTAACAAGGTTGAAAAGATTGTAATTATTTGTATTTGGAGGAAATTAAACTGAATTTATTAGAAAATATTGCAGCAGGCACAAACATATAACTGCGATAGTGGACGGGATCAGAATATCTGCAGTGAGTGGTTGTAATTATGTTTTTTTGTGGGAGAGTTGGGTGCAGGATTAAAAAAAAAAAGTGTAAACCTCTATATCTATCATGTAATTAAATCTACATGGTGTCTATTTTTATGTAGCAAAAGTTCAATTTGCATTAGTTTAGAGCAGGTGAGAAGATGTTTATACAGATGTAGTATCAGCCCGAACACCATGCAGACTGCCTCATGGGAAGCCACAGGCCTCTGGCATCGTTTACTGCTTGTAGGTGGCAGAAATGTCCCTGTTTATGGAATTCTCCCAGTTCGGTGCTTACGGTATATAGGGCAAGCAAACAAAAAGTCCCAACATGCATTCGGGGATGCAAGAACAGCAGTACAAATGCTCCAGAGAGGAGAGCGGGCCACCCACTGATACACTGCCAGAGCAATAAGCGTTTCTGAGGAACACGGATAAGATCTCAGGAGGCCGCAGAGGGATGTGACTCATCACTGTGCTGACAAACGACTGCGCAGTGTTTCCTTGCTTCCCAGTGGCTACTTAAATGCAGCACATGAGACATCTTTCTCCCTCCCTCTGATCTGAAAGCCCCCTACAGCTGAGAATCCTGTCCCCCTAAATCCTGAGACCCAGCCTGCCATCTGTCCCTCGGCACCACCTGCCGAGCCCTTACCTAAAAACTCTCATGCGCACAGGAACTGAAGGAAAAAATAGATGAATGGATGAACGGATGGATGAGCAGACACAAGCAGCTAAACAGACGGACAAATTGCATAGACAGAATGGGTTTTTTTCCTCATTGGTACACTGCAGAACAATTGTGTGTGTATGCGTGTGTGTGTGAGCAACAGGCCTTAATGGCCTTCCACTAATGAAGCATGAACACAGCAGCGAAAGCCAATAAAAACCAATTTCCCCCAGCTGTAATTATACCAGTCTCTTAGTTAATTACGCTGGTCTTGGTGTTACAAAAAGACGCTAACGTCCTTAGCAAGGAGTTAAAAGGAGCTGCATTATTGAAATAGTACACTTGTCTAACGGAGCATAGGATCACACACTCGGAGAGGAAGAGAGACAGATAGAGGACAAGAGAGGATGTGTGTTTCAAATTCTTCCATAGTGAACTAGCCACTTACAGTACAAGTTGAAATTCAATAAAATACTATGTATTATTAATACCTAGATAATGTAGTAGAACTAAAAGTGTGGAGCGCTGGAGACTTTAGCTCTTAGTGGTAGCAGCTTGCTTTATTCTCAAGTGGAAGGAGTGGCGACGTTTCAAAAATACTGACATCGATGCATTCAGTGAGGATGCCTGTGTGCCACTAATTCTAGGTATTAGCACGTGCTTCATAAAAGTATATGAACAAATGTAATTAAATTCTTAAAATGTACCATAAACTAGAATGAGTGTAAAGTCATGGTCTTTGGTCTTACAAAAAGCTCTTGCGTTTCTCCTTTGCTTGTTTTTCCATCGCTTCGGATTCATTTTAGGGCTAAATTTAATGAACGTTCTTGAATGACCCAGATCTGTATCAGCAATTACTGGGTAGCTGGTAGCAAAAAGAGTAGATTAAAGATTGCAGTTAGTGCCTGATGTACTCTTAATATGGATCACTACGTGCTTTTTAAAAATAGCAAAAGAGGACGGCTTGGCGGCCGAAAAAATCTGCAGAGCTGCAACTTAAGAATGCGGAATTTTAATACGCAGAAATAAATTGTGGTTTATGTTGATCCTATTTTTAGATCTCTTATAAAAACAGAATAATGTTCCAGAGTGCACACCAGAGAAAAGGGCATACATAATAACTTACTGTACTTTCAGGCCAACTGTTCATGTAAAGCAGTGGGCATTTATATTTTTTCATATTCATTGATTCATGAATATTTGATTGTTTGGTAGAAGCTTGTAAATATATACATTTTTTTTATTTTATGGAAACAAATGAATTAATTTACAGTCTTAGTGTGCTGATTTTCACATTATTTGGCACATAATAAAACGAACATATTTGATTTTAAGTACACAGCCCTTTCTCATCGCATTTCTGGCCAAAAAGAAAACCAAATCAGCCTACAAATGTATAGACAGTATTTGCGTTCGACATTAAAGGGAAGTGTACTTGCTACTCTATAGAGCAGCTTCACCAAATTTCATGAAAAATGGTACAAGATCTTTCTCTGATGACCTCTATGTGCACTCCTAATACCTGAAGTGATGCCAGTGCCTGATCCACACATATGGCTACTAGTGCAGCTCCTCTTATCTTCCAGACCTGCTTGATTCCTCCTGATGCTCTGAATCTGCTTGGAGCTTCTGGACTCACTTTATTCTGCATTGAATACCGGTTCTTCTCCGAATAATCTCACCTGGATACTGCAGACTTGTACATATGTACCAATAATGCTCATACTCATACATATTAGTACAGTCTGACTTTATTGTATACAGATGTAGGTGAGTAATCACACTATCTGGTGTCATCCGGAAAAGGTGACACTTCCCTTTTGAATCTGGTTCCTCTTGAGACTTCATGTCTTCTCAGAGCGCTTTTCTTTGTAATAGTCATCTCTGGCTTGCTCATTAAGGATCTAAATCTACATCCGGATTTCTGTAAAGCAGCTTTGTGACAGTGTACATTGTTAAAAGTGCAATATAAATAAAACTGAGAGAGACAACACAGTCTGTGTTAGAGAACAAAGACCTTCCGAGGATGTGCTCACAACAGGCTTTGTAAAGTCATGATCAGCTCCCGGGAATTATTAGAAGTAACAAGTAATTAAGCAAAACAGACATTAGTATACTGATCGTGCGGAACTAGCAATATTTTGAGCACAGCCCTATACACCATAGATATAAAACAGGAACATTTTGGTTTTCAAAATAAGCTGCCAGTTTTTTCTATGAAGGTTTCCATGAACTGGTAGGTTCTTAGATGGCTGTTGGAGTTATTATTATTATGATGTTTCTTTTTTTTGCAAATTGAGTTTCTACCCTACAAGAAACCTAAGTACTACTCTGTCAAATACATTGTGTATAATGGAAAAATATCGTCCATGGACTTATTTAAGAAACGATACAGCGATACAGAAAGAGACCCGAGCAGTCAAAAAGGCCAGAAGAAAAGGCCAGGCCTCTGCAGGAACCCATAATTTCTCATCGTTAGAATCTTTTATTCAGAGCTGACACCCAATTATGTTTGGTTGCGCTGACATCAAAAATATTATTATAGTCTTTTTCGCTAAATGACTAAACATAATTTCACAACACTCCATTTCCTAACCCATTTCCCTTCGGAATATGTTTTTATTTACTGAACATTAACTAAGCGTTCAATAAAACGGAAAGGTCTCGGGAGTAATAAATAGTAGAAAACGATAGTGACTCAGTATGTTGGGATTAATGGTTACAGATTCCTTCTGAGTACACCTACAAATCACAAGAAAAGGAACACGTCAAGAGCTCTAAAAGCGGCGTGGTTATGAGATATGGTTCAGGGTTTGGGAAACTGAGCGCTCAGTGTTTTGTGCTATTTGTTAGACGTCAGCATGAAGCCTCAATTCCTGTGTGGAGTTCTGCAACGCCATCTGGATCTCCTACGATTTCGGTCGAGACTTGATGGGAGTGGAATCAGATTTTCGAGTACTGACAGCATCCAAATTCTTGCTCGTGCTCAGTACAGTCGCATAATCATCACTCAGATTTTCCCCTCTGACCGGTGAGGCTATTAGCAAACACATTTGTGGCCCAGCGATGTTGGCAATATTAGCTCCATCCTGGCCAGGATGTCATTTACACTGAATTATGAACAAAGCTCCTGCTCTGAAACATAACTGCTATTGCCTACAAATTGATGCTGCAATTCAAGCTACTGCAGAGAAGCTTCTGAATCCCAATTGCCTAGATGTCTTGCAGTGATTTGGTCTGAAGAGCACAGAATTCAAAATGTCTTTGTGAAGCATGATACGCAAATCAATTTTCCTCAAAATCTTGGGACTATAGGTTCAAAGTAACGAAAACAAACTTGTTTCTAATAAATAAGATGATGAACGTATCATTGGATCACCTTGCAGACGAAATAAAGCAGGTATGTCTGGTGCGTAATACGCAGTACATTTGCTGAGGGGAAAAAAAAGAATAGTGGAAAAGTTCACACCAGATTGCCTTACTTTCAGATAAAAACACCTTTCCTCTAGATTATAATCCAGTAATTTAATATAAAATACAATCCAGTAAATAAAAACCAAATCAAGATATAAAAGACACTGATTTTCTGAGCCCACATGCAAGCTAATTTACTTCGAGGGTCAATGAAGGATTACGTCTTTCATATATAATGAATAAAACACATTCTATTACGCGCCAAAGTGAAGTGAACCTCTGAGAGTTTCAGAAAGCAATTAAACATTTACGGCTCCTTAGCATATTACAGGCTTTTGTGATATGCAACAATATACAGTATGTCCCCAGATACTACAAGGAAAGAATAAAACACTTGTGGATATGCTGGAAAACATGGGTGGACATGTCACTTTGTCTCTCTTGACGATGAAAAGCCATAAAAAGCCTATTTGACATGTTGCCAGGAAACCAGAAATCAGAACGATCTCTGCTGAAGACTTCCTTAACTGTTACAAAGCGATGACTATGGAGACTCAATCTATAAATGTTAAATAAACATCTCCTTACAGGAAACGTCACCATATCAACAATTATATTTCTTATGATTAGCCTTAGATTACTTGTTACGTCCACCATACCAGTCCCCTGTGAAGGCGTGGCTATGAGCACAGTAATAACAAACTCATGCTTTGCCTTGAAGCTGGATATATTCTCAGAGCTGCTGTTAAAGGAAAAGCAGTCAACCCCTTCTGACCAATCAGATTTGAGAATTCAGTGCAAGAATGCTAAATACAAATGTAAATGAAAAAAGTTGCAAAACTTTTAAAATGTTTTTTTTGCACAAAAGTATAAGCATTAATTATAAAGCATTAGGGATATAATGCAGTGATGCACATACAGTACCAGTTAAAAGTTTAGGAAAACCCACTTATTCATAGAGCTTTCTTAATTTAGATTGTTTTTTTTTTTAATTGGAGATCAGTACTGAAGACATCAAAACTATCAAGTAACATGGAACATAAAGTGTTAAAAAAATCAAAATACGTTTCATGTTTTAGATTCTTCAAAGTAGCCGGCGTTTACCTTGATGACAGCTTTGCACACTATTGGCATCATCTTAACCAGCTTCATGAGGTAGTCACCTGGAATGCTTTTCAGTTAAAAGCTGTGCCTTGTAAAAAAGTTAAATAGTGGAATTTCTTGCCTCCTTAATGCGTTTGAGATCATCGAACTCTAAATAGTAAATAATAACAATACAGTAAATAGCCTTATTCGACAAATGTAGTAGTTCATATTATGTCAAGAAGCTCTCAACTAAGTAGAGTAACGACAGTCCATCATTACTGCAAGACATGAAGTGTCTTAAGTAATAAAAATAAGGAAAAACCAATGAATTAGAAGGTGCGTCTAGACGTTTGACTGGTACTGTATGTGTAATTCCATGCACAAAACAATCCTGGTTCTCATTCTCAGGATCAGTGTTTGGAGTACGGTGATGTATATAATTGAATGAATCACGGCATTCAATTTATAACAAAAGCGCACTTTATATATGTACATTTGAAAGATGCTGTTATCCAACATGACTAACCAACGACACAGCATTCAATCTAAGGACAGAGTTTTGCAATATGAGGCTCAATGGCATAACGTTGGCTTTTTGCCCATGTGATTTGAACTCCAGGGACTTGTGTAGAACCATAACAATGTCACTGCAATGTTTAAGGCATCTCTGCACCACAATCCTTACAATGCTGTGTTTTGTCCATGTTGCGCAGTACAGCACTGGTTAACCTTCCAAATCCTTCACTGCTTGTTATACTGCCGTTATTTTTTTCCCCAGTAACTGCCAACATGTTTGCATGTCATCTGTTCCTGATTTCTCCTGTCAGTTACATGCTTGGCCAAACTGATTGGTTTAAATTCTGACTCTTCTGCCGCATTGCTTTAATTGACATGCTGACATTGAAGTATGAATGAATAGTGACTTAGCATATTACTTGAACCACAGCGGATTAAAAAAATTGTGTGTATTTAACATGTTTGTCTTCTTTAGGTTGGTAAACAATCCTTAAAGTCTGGACTCAATAGACTAATAATTGCACTAGGTACTTGCCCCAAGGGTTTGCCTTTCCAGACGGATTAAGCCAAATCCTTTTTAAAAGCACTATTTGAATCTTCCATCATAGCATTACAAGACTGGGAACGATTCAAACAAAAACACTAAGGGAAATAACAGCTCGTAAAAACAAGGCATTAGTGCCAAACATGAGATCATATGACCTGGTACTAAGAACTTCAGACCTTGCCAGTTTTTGTGCAACTCACAAAACACTGCCAATGTGTTGAACTATGTGCAAGTAGCAGAATAAATTGCAAGCTAGCAGAACTCAGACAGCAGTGTCGATCCAGAGTTTTACTGGGGTTAATCCAAAATGATAATTGATATACATAGTAGAAGTCACAAAGTACTTAGAAAAGCCAGGAGGAAAATGGGACCGGTGCTGTTAATAGGATTCCTCAAATGTTCTTTGGGTGGTTTACATTTCTTAGTTTTTTTTTAAGGAGTTCCAATGGGAATCATCTCAGATAGGCAAACTCCATTATAGAGTTCTATAAAGAAATATTACCCCAGAATAAGCATTACGGATTAAAGGCCACTTTGAAAGTACATATTAGAATTGTGGCCAAGACAAAACTTACGGGTGGAGAAATAAAAAAGGAAGCTGGAAACAAGGAACAGGTGGAGCTAATTACAAAAGATGTTCGTGGCAAACAAGAACAGGAAGTCATATAAAGTGGAAAGCCAAAATGTTCCAAAGTGGGCGTACAAGACATGGAACATGAAAGGGGCCAAAACTATGGTTCATGAACGCCCCATTTCACAAACAAATTGGTTCATGAACTAGTTTTGCGAACAAATTTTAGCTTGGTTCACGAACGATGCTTTGGGCTATGAACACACACTGTCCACAATCACTTGGAAGCACGTGCTCAGTTGTGCTTTGGCGCGCTTGGCGTAAACATTGTTCGTCCGAGTGCTGTGTTCAAAAACATTACTTTTTGTTCTTTTTTGCATTATTTTAGCCCTCATTATTTAATTACAATTTAATTTAGTGTTATTTGTCTCTAATTAAGGATATTTTAATTTCATTCTATATTTTTCATTACAAAAAAACACTTAAAAATGTAAAAATACCATATTTCTGAGGCTGGAATGGTTCAATTGTAGTTACATTCATTTCAATAGGAAAAATTGTTTTGGTTCGCAAACATTTGGGTTCGAAGTCCCGGAACGGATTACGTTCATGAACCGAGGCCCTACTGTATCTAAAAAATAAAAAAAAAATATAAATATGCTATTCTGTTGGCATGTAAAAATGTTAGTCTGGAAGCAAGGCTAATGCTAGCTAACAATCCTTATATTAACTAGTATTTATTTTTAAGGTTCTAACAAAACTGTGTTTATCAGCTAGGTCCTCAGGGTGTTCATTTTACTTAATTTGTGCTCCGCTGTTGCCTTTTGTCAACTCTCGGCATACCTCTATTCATTATTTGTAACTGCTTGGTTTATTCATGTTGGGATCTTAGCATGGATCATGTGGAGTTACGCATGGAGTAGCTTGAGAACCAGTTATCTAGAGAAACAGGCAATGTGTCTCACAGGCTGCGTTCATGGTCTGCTAAATTATGTTTCTGTAGTCTTGTTTCTTTAGTCTTGTGCTTAACTAAGTTGTGGGTTGGGAACAATAACCCCTTTCTATTCATCCTTACCGTCCACGCATGCTGGTCGTGCCCGTGTGGTGCCTGCGATCTGGCCTCTCCGACAGGCACAGCGGGCCGTCTGTCTGGCGATGGTGCGCTTGGGCTGACTGCTGTCTCTGTTTAACATCACAATCTCACACGTGCCCACCACCAACTGACCTGTGTGACCGACACAAATAAACTGGTTAGAAATGACTACAGGCAGCAAATAAATGAGTATTGCTTTTATTTGCTTTGCAAAATAGCACTTTTATTCATGTTCAGTAATAATGAAATTCCTCCTTGGCTGCGCTAGACCAGGCTCTTACCTCCTCAGGCATGATAATGCAACGCCAACACACAATACCATGGCAGCATTAAAATTTGGACTGGCATTTTCTGTGAAATGTTGTAGAGACTACCACTGTAATATTTAATCAACAATATACTGTGCAGTCAAAATTCAGAGACACCTCAGGGTTGTCTGAAAAATACACAGTGACTCACGGTTCATAACGCCAGGGTTCCAGATGCAATGAAAAGATCTACAGGGCAAGAATACGACATGAGTACATACGACATATCCTGAACATCTTCATGCAAAAATGTTTGTTAGTTGTCCGATGATAATCCGTGACACAATAAAATCATTGTTGTATCTTCCATGTTGTACATCAATATCTCAAGCATAGCTTCCATCATATGAGAGGCCAAGAGTTTCTTTGTTATGAGATCCTCCCAGTTGAATATATGACTCTAACTGATTCGCCACTTTTGGTGGTGCAGTGGGTAGCGTTGCCTGCCTCAGAGCTCCAGAGTACCCAGCTTGGGTTACTCACCAAGTTTCGCATGTGTCCTCATGAGTTTCCTCTGGGTTCTCTGGTTTCCTCCCACCTCCCAAAGACATGCTGGTAGGTGGACTAGCTACGTTAAATTGCCTGTAAGTGTGAATACATTTATGCATGGTGCCCAGTGATGGACTGGAATCCTATCCAGAGTGTATCCCTGCCTTGTACCTCTGGTATTCCTGGGAAGTCTCAACTCTCTTTCAGTCCTGACCAGAATAAATAAGATTCTTGGAGCCAGAGGTAGTTTAACAGTTTTGTGCTGATGGTCAGTATGTTGTGATTTGAAACCACAGCAAAGCCAAAGAGCCACGTGAAGGTCTTTAAAACCCTTTGGAGCCTATGAACTCACCCCCGCGTCAAATTGAACATGCCCACGTGTTTCTATTCACAACTTTAAGATAATAAAGTGCAGAAATACAGTTCAAACATTGCCTGAATCTCAAGCGTCTGCCCTTTCGATTCCATCTTATTGCGAGATCAAAAGTGACTTACATATGGATTTATGAGGCAAAGAATTTATTCAGTTCAGTGCAGCCCAGCTCAGTCCATTTGGTCGTCATTGGAGACACCGGCGAGAGACACGTAGAAATAAATGGCACGCTGAAAGTTTTCAGCTGCTGAAGTTTCTGCAGTGACGTTAGAGATTTCCAGAAAAGATTTTAGAAAATCAGACTTTTCAGATTACAGTCAAATTGTCTCTTTACACAGTGCTCTAATTCAATGAGAATTCATTATAGAGAGAGTTGAGATTGTTCTGAACATTCTGATATAAAATACACGGGTATAATTTTATACGCAAATGCCTTTAAAGGCGAATCTAAAAAAATATGCAAAAATTGAGAAAATGCCTTTGGGCCCCAAAGAGTTAACCGCCAACTGCTCATCTTCATGCTCGTATTGGATTTGGCCACACTCCTAAGTCGATTTGGATTATAGCATATGCTAACAAGATGCTTGTACTACTTCTAATTTGAACGGTAACACCACTTTCATAAGGAGGCCTTACAAACCTGCTTTGCAAAGTGGAAGATTTGGTTTTGCATTGCTAATACCTTTCAGCATGAGAGCCCTTAACTCGTAGTTCGGTCAACTGCACAATGCAGAAACCAAGTGCCAGAAATCACCAAACAGTTCTTTGCAAACAGTCTCACATTTACTTGAGTGCAGTGATGTAGACTTTCAAAGGCATTATTCCTTTAATAAACTGCTGTTTTTGGCATTCCTCTTGAGGATACTCATGCCCTGCTTCCTGCTCTCTCTGTTCTGTTGAGACACAGCAGACTGCTCTTGCTGACAGACCTAAATGCCCGTCAGGGTATTTCTGACACTTCTTGTTTCCTAGCAGAACTTAAAACCAGGTATTCAAGTGACCACAAACACCCACACGCTTCGCAGAGAAAGTGAGAGAAGCTGTGTGGGATGACATGCAATGTTAGGATGCAATGTCAATGTCAGAGATTTGAGTATCAGCCAATACCCCATTCTGATCCTTGAAAAGCGTTTGCGGATGCTCTGTTTGCTGTAATTTCCTTCACTGATGAGGAGTTTTAAGGCCTGGTTTATGATTCTTTAAAAGTGCTATTGAGAGCGGCTGGAATGTTCATGGTTTTTCAGATGAGTAGCTATTTGCAGTGTGCTCACTAAACAGCATGTTAGAGTAGTAAAGAAAAAGTAGGCATACATAAAAGTACAAGTTTTGTGGCTGTTTGTTTCACCAAAGTAACGATAAGCTTCAACGCTGCAGTTTTTGATGTGACCTCATTGTACCATCTTGACAGTTATGGACAAGCTACTTTAAAGCTGCACTAAACTCGTCCACCTTCGCCAACTTTACTCCCTGGTGAAGATGCAGGGAGTAGAGTTGGCAAAGGTGGACGGGTTTAAATACTTGGGATCAACAGTTCAGAGTAATGGGGAATGTGGAAGAGAGGTGAAGAAAAGAGTGCAGGCAGGGTGGAGTGGGTGGAGACGAGTATCAGGAGTGATTTGTGACAGAAGGGTACCAGCAAGAGTGAAAGGGAAGGTCTACAAGATGGTAGTGAGACCAGCTATGTTATATGGGTTGGAGACGCTGGCATTGACCAAAAGACAGGAGGCAGAGCTGGAGGTAGCAGAGTTAAAGATGCTTAGATTTGCACTAGGTGTGACGAGGATGGACAGTTTGGAGACAAAGTCAGAGAGGCGAGGTTACATTGGTTTGGACATGTGCAGAGGAGAGATGTTGAATATATTGGGAGAAGGATGCTAGGGATGGAGCTGCAAGGCAGGAGGATAAGAGGAAGGCCTAAGAGGAGATTTATGGATGTGATGGGAGAGGACATGCAGGTAGTTGGCATAACAGAGAAAGATGCGGATGACAGGAAAAAGTGGAAAGAGATGATCCGCTGTGGTGACCCCTAACGGGAATAGCCGAAAGATGATGATGATGATGATGATACAATAAGGACGATGATAAGAGAGGTAAAAACATCCCCAAATATAACTGTAGGTGAATTAAAAGTAAAATCTTGGGGTTGCTAAATTTGCAAAACCACCAACAGATTATTTGGAAGGTATAACAGAAAGAGGCATTTTCTGCCAGTTAACCACAAACAAAAGTACCTGGAGTTTGCAAAATGCAACTACAACTGGAATGAAACTTTATTCTATGATATGGTCAAACAAAAATGGAACCTTTTAGCAATAAAACTTAAGGTTGTTTTGGTATAAAAAGAAGAATGGCTATAATGAAACAAACCCTCTGGTTTGGAGGTTCTTTGATGTTATGGGGTTGTTTTTCCTCCAAAGCCCTGGAAACCTTGTTAAGTTACATGGCATCATGGACTCCATGAAATAGGACATTTTAAATCAAAATCTGGCTGCCTCTGCCAGGAAACTAAAACTGGGTTGTCACTGGATCTTCTGGAAGGACAATGAGCATATGTCCAAATCACAACAAAAATGGTTAATTGACCACAGAATCAAGCCTCTGCCATCTCAGTCCTCTGACCTGATCCTCACTGAAAACCTGTGTGGTGAGCTGAAGAGGAGAGTGCACAAGAGAGGGCCTAGGGCCTAGAGGACCTAGGATCTGGACTGATTCTGTAAAGAAGAACGGTCTCAGAAGCCCTGCTCTGCATTCTCCAACCTTATAAAATGTTATAGGAGAAAACTCAGTCCTGTATACTGGCAAAGGGAGACTGTGAAAAGTATTAAATGCAGGGGTACCAATAACTGTGGCACGTGTGTTTTTGTTGAAAATAATTTTTCAATAATTTTTCTAAGGGGCAGCACAGTAGTGCAGTGATTAGCACAGTCACCTCACAGAAAGAAGATTCGCGTTAGTGTTTAAGTCTAGGCTGAAAATCTATTTGTTTAGTCAAGACTTTTGTTAATAGCTTTTTCTTATGTTTGATCTGGAGGGTTCATAGGCATAGAGTGTTTTGGTGAACTGGGATGTTTCGATGCTATCGCTCCCCCACTCTTACGCATTCACTCATGTTTAGTGAAGATGGAATGGCTGGCTGCTTTATGTCCCTGTGGTAGCTCAGTGTTTAAGACGTTGGACTAGTGATCGGAAGGTCGTGAGTTCAAATCCCAGCACCGCCAAGCTGCCACTGCTGGGCCCTTGAGCCCTTAACTTTCACTGCTCACTTGTATAAAATATGTATGTAAGTCGCTCTGGATAAGGCCAGATGCCAAATGACATAAATGTAAATGTCCCAGGGTGCCCTCATCTCTATGCTGTCATAGCTAGTCTTACCAGAGTTCCTTTGTGTGCTGACTCAGCACACAATGTTCATTGTCCTTAATCATTATGTGACCATGAGCATACTAAATTTATCTTTCTCTCACTTGTAATTATGCAATTTAAGAAGTTTGATTCAAGAAAATACCATATCGTTCACTGCATTAGGCCTACAATATCACACCACACTGCCCCTTTTAGCACACTGGCACACATCCCCACCCCCTCATTCTTACTCCCCCTCCCTCTTCCCCTCACCTCCCTCTCCCCCATCATTCTACAACAATGCAGCCACTGCTTTCAAGCAAACAGATCAACATTCAATCAGATTGTTTTGTGCCATGATAAAAAAAAAAAAGTTTGGTTCTGAGGTAGCTAACCTTATGTGAATTTACTAAGCTAACTTCCAGAATTTGCTGATGATTAATTCATCCTACCTGTGCCAATTTTCCTGTGCCCCAACCCCAAATCATAATAGAGTTAGCAAGGTGTTATTTTTCATCAAATGCTATCTGAGAGTTTTCTTGTTCTTCCCAATCTTGCCTTGACTTCCACAGTTCCCCTTAACTTCCATTTCTTAATGACATTTTGGACAGTGGAACTTGTGTGCCGGATGCACTCTGATACCTTTTTTATACCCTTTCCGTGCTTTGTATGCATAAATTAGCTTTATTTTTAGATCCTCAATCAGCTGCTTAGAAAAGCACATGGTTGTGGAGTTTCAGCAGAGCATTTCAAGACACAGAGAATTTATTATTTTTGTTTTTCCTAATGACAAATCTTGACCTGACTAACAAATCCTAATGAATGAATTAAGGCCTAATTAGTAAATTAGGCTCTGAAGCTTATTTCAGCAACAAAATACTTAAAATGGCCAGGGTGCATAAACTTTTGCATACAATTTTATATCAACAATTTATTTATTTATTTTTTTAAATAAATAGCTACATGTTTTTACTATATAAGGCTTATATTATGTTGAACATTCACCATACATGTTTCTGTGAAATATTTGTTACTATAGAAATGAAAAATTGGAATGAGAACATTAATAAAAGTAAGATTTGCTGCTATTTGCACTACCATAAGAACTGCTGTTAAAGACAATTGATGAACACTTCCTCCCACTCATAATCCAGAATTCAACAGCACTGGTGTAAGTGTAAGTGTGGACCAGTGTTAAAATGATGGTCCAGAATTCTTACTGTTCTGCAGTGTGTTAGCGAGATCTGTGTGGTTCATGCTGTTCAGGACATGAAGTGTGATGTGCAGCACTCCCTCTCTGACATTGTGCAGATCCTCATCATCCTCCACATCTCTCTCAGTGCATTCTGTGTAATCTGGACTCAGGAGCTTTCTAAACCTCTTCAGTTCATTCTTTAACAGTGTGATGATTTTGTG
The DNA here is from genome assembly GCA_030014255.1 of Parauchenoglanis ngamensis. Lineage (NCBI taxonomy): Eukaryota > Metazoa > Chordata > Actinopteri > Siluriformes > Auchenoglanididae > Parauchenoglanis > Parauchenoglanis ngamensis. Next base: position 4,639,625 of record JAQMYM010000039.1, on the reverse strand, counting down.
TTCCAGATCCTTGTTAGAAACACACAGATGTACACACAGTAAGAGATCTAAATATAATATTGACAAGCACACATAAATAAACAATGCTACAAAGTGAGAAAAGTCTGTGTATTACCACAATTAAAACTTCTGTTAGGAATTCATTAAGAATTAAGAAATTAAGATTAAACAATTAAGAATTTCTGTCTGATTCCTGTTAATGCTGCTACATATAGATAAAACTGTTTAAAAAAAAATGCACACCTCGAATATGGACTCCAACTGATTGCTGTGGAGGAGGTTTGATTTTTCCTTTTGCAGTCTAGAAACAAACAAAAAACACATCATGTAATATGAACTATAAATATTTGTTTTTGCACAACACATTTATAAGTACAGATAAATATTTAAGAATGTATGCTATGCAATAATAAACAGACAGATAGACAGATATTTAGAACATTCAAATCCATTTCAAGATTTCCTAACTGACAACATATTGTCATGTCTACACCAGAATCTTCACTGAACTCCTCTACCCACAATGTACCTCTGCCTGCATATCTTAGATAACACCCACACACAGGTACAAGCACCCTTGTGACACCAGCACTTCACGAATATTCATTCAGCACTGACTTTTCACCTGACATACCAAGTCTTTAATCTATGTTTGCTATTTCTGGCATTGGACAGCCAAATATGCCCTGTAACCTCACTGCTGGTGGCAGCAGGAATGACACCATGCTGCTTATTGCTGCTTATTATATAAGGACTGAATCCAGGCATACTCACTGAACATGCTCATTGATCTATCCATCTGCTTAGACTATTGTAGAACCTCCAGCTCCTCAGTCCTTTAAAAATGTATCTTTTGAGCCAAACCCAGTGACAACCATGTAAGTAGATCACACAAAGCTCACCAGTATAGAGCAGCAAAGACAGAAAAGGGCAGGATTATGCTTTTACTTTGTCAGAGACCAACACCGAGGTGTTTCTGTTCTTGCAGTGTTGTTCAATTCAGGTGCCATGGGCAACTTCATTGCATACACATTGCAGAAGAATTCTAGCTAAAGGTATAACCATTGCAACACCATCATCCAAGCCCACGATGGATCTCCCATAGGGGAGGATCGCTTGGGAGACCAAGGGGGGACCCTTGTATATCAGGAGAGAAGATGGGATGTATATAGGAGAGAGAAATTATCAGCTGGTCTACCTAATGTTTCAAGTGGTGTCTCCAAGTGCCCATGGTGATGACAGCCTTCATGTCCCAAAAAAGCCCAAAGTCATTACAAATATTGACCATTCCTGAAGACTATCATGAACTAAAGGAAGTCTTTAGCAAAGTAAAAGCCAGTTACCTCCTCACAGACCTTACAACTGTGCTATCAACTTCATGAACCATGCTTCCTAGAAACTGCATTTATCCACTCTCTGCTACCAGACACCAAGGAATGCAAAATTACATCTCAGAAGCCCTTGCCCAAGGCCACATCAAACCCTCCATGTTTCCTTCATCTGTCAGCTGCTTCTTTATTGAAAAGAAGGGAAAAGTCTTAGGACTGTGCATCAAATACAGAGGGCTGAATCAAGTCTCTGTCTGCTGACTTTAGTCCATGCCATTCTAGAACAACTCCGGGAAGACAAGATATTTGCCAAACTAAACCTTGTGCCTACAATGCATATGGTCATATGCACATGGTCAATGCTTCATGACCAGTATTCCATTCTCCCAAGGAAACTCAGTAGTCATGACAATTATCAATCAATTTTCTAAGTCCCTCTGTCTGATACCACTGTCCACAGCCTTTTTATGGCTTCTACTGTTGAGCTCATGTATAATGACGTATTCAGATATTTTCACTTACTGGAAGAAATTGTCAGTGGCCAAAGCAAACAATTCACATCACACATTTGGAAAGCTTAGTGTCTGTCAGTCTCACATCAGGATATCATCCACAAGCAAATGTGCAAGTAGAAACTGGTTTCTGTGCTCCTTCTTTGCAGAAAACCAGGAGTTCTAGGCTTGTTTTCTTCCCAGGGTTGAGTATGTCTAAAACTCACTTAGACATACAGCCACTTAGCTAACCCCTTTCCTGTGTGTCCTCAGTTACATTCCTTTCATCTTTACTGTTTTAGCAGAAGTCTTAAGGTTTTGCAATAAACTTAACTGGTATTTGGAGCTATTCCTTATTATTGCAACCCTGACTACAGCGTCAGTTCCAATTAAAGAAAAGCAGCCCCAAAGCATGATGCACCACCTCCATGCTTCACTGTAGGGATGGTGTACTGTTGGTGATGTGCTGTGGCTTTTATTTTTATTTGCACCAAACATATATTTTGGTATTATGGTCAAAACGTTCAATTTTTGTCTCCTTAGACCATAGTGCATCATTTCACATGGTTTTGGGAGATTGGATAAATTGATTTAGACAACCTTTAAAAAAATATCCAAGGTTGTCCGTCTTGTCACCCTACCACACAGCCCAGACCTGAAGAATTCGGGAGATTGTTGTCCCATGTCACCTGATCTTCACATCAATTTGAAAGGGACATCCTGTTCTTTGTAATGTCACTGTTGTGACATTTTCTCCACTTCTTGATTATTCAGTGCCTTGGCAATTTTTTTGTAACCCTGTTCTGATTGATATTTTTCAACAATGACATCCAGTTGGATGTTACCAAGATCTCATAAAAATTCTTCAGGAACAACTGTACTTTATTTGGGGATACTCACTAATCTGCACACTTATGTAAGCTTGGTATTGGAAGTCTTTTATATTTATTGTAAAATTGAAACATAAAAATTGACTGACAAACAACCATAGACAAGGAAAACAAAAGAGTTCCTAGACATGGCTTAACTTTTATAACCTGTCATTTTAGGGGGGGGGGGGGGG
>JAQMYM010000039.1:4564389-4591416 GCA_030014255.1 Parauchenoglanis ngamensis | reverse complement strand
GTGGCTCCAACAGATTCCAGGTACAACAACTGAGGTCTCTGTCCAGAAATGTGCAGTTCTAGGAACAGCTAAGATACCACGCAGAACCCTCAAACTCCCAGGCCTCCCAGACATACACACATACCACACATGCCTCTCTCCTCCTGTCTCTCTTTTGTCTCTTTCTGCTTCTGTGTTCTCTGTTTCTTGTCTGTCTCTCTCCTGTCTGTCTCTCTCTCTCTCTCATTCATCCTCTCTTTCTAGTGTTTGTCTGGCCTCACTGTCTCTCTGTTGACTTGTCAATCTCACTCTCTCTCCTCCTGTCTGTCTCTCTCACGCTCTCGCTCTCTCTCGCTCTCTCTGTTGGTAGGGTTTGTTATTCTGCCCCTCCCTGTGTGTTGTGTTTTGGTTGCAGCCTCTGCTTCTTTGCCTCTGGCTAGAACAGCTGTTGTAGAAGCTGAGCATTATGGGTAATTGACGCCGAGGCAGTGCTGCCAGTCATGCTGATCTCGAGCACAGCTGCCGCTCAGTGACACTCAGGGAAAAATTAATAGAAAAAGATATAGCAATAACAACAGCAACAATGACAACAACTCAGAACAAACATCAGTCACATGACTGGCAAGGTTTGTGTACATAACAACAACAACAACAACAACAACAACAGCAGCAGCAGCTACTGACTGTACCATATTTCACTATCTGAATAATGGCTACTTGAATAGCTGGAAATGGGATTTATATCCTATTCTTTTGGCTTGTCTGAGTTATAAAAGTTAAGGACTCTGTTAAACACAGTAATAATATTAATAAATGCTTATCGAGCCCAGCTGTTAAGAAATAAACATTGACGTAGTATGTTCCACTCACACTGTGGTTAGCTGGGTTTCATTCTAGAGGCCTTGAGGATGATAGCATGTTAGCTGAATAAGCCATAGGGAAGCTATGAGGTTAGAGGTTAGAGCTGTGGTCTACTGGTCATAAGGACATGAGTTTAAATCCCATCCTCAAAAAAGGCACAGTTGGTTTCTTGAACAAACCTTCAACTCAATCTCAACTGTAAGTCTGTTTGGATACAAGCGCCAGTCAAGTTTGCAGATGTAAAGGTAAATAAGCTGTTCGGTTGTATTATGTTAGCTACTTAATGTTGCGTCTCATTTCTTTATTTGTATAAAATGACTTACCATTGAGAAAGGATAGAATCCAGTCCAAAGTTGAAGGATCTTGCTGAAGTGGCCCTAAGGCAGATCAAGAGCTAAGAGCATTAACTAACAGCCAAATAAGTCTGTTAGGTATTCACATACAATTGTAAATATATTATTGCTAGGCAAGATGTGTTGGTCCTTCCCTTTGGTTTGTTGAAGCTCTCATTGAACTTCGGTGTGATATAAACACAATTATGGGCTAAGGCTAAATCTTAAAGGCTGCTCTTAAACTGAACTGAAATAATAAACTCCGAGCTCAGTTGCTTTTTGAATGGGATGGATTTTATTTTGTGCTCTTGTGCTCTTGATGACATCATCCTGCTGCTCCTCTTTAGAGTATTAAATACAGCAGTTTGTAATGGAACCACGCGATGATTACATGACACGAAAATTGCTATCTGTGTGATGTTTGAGTTGTTTAATATATCCCTGTATGGCAGTAAGTGCTAGTCATGAGTGTGTGACTGTGTTTGGGTGTGTATGAGTGTCTCAAGTTTGTCCTGTCTCTCACCCAGTCATTCAACATCTCTGTTATGTCTGAGTCTGTGTACGAGTGTGTGCTTGAGAGTTTTATGCTTCTTTCTAAATGTGTGTGTACGTGTGTGTGTAGCCCGGAAGAAAAACACTCCTCCCACACTTACATCTTCCTTTGCTTCTACAGGAAATCAGGGTCTGCTGTTGAACAAAGAAAGACCTCTCAGGCCACAAATAAAACCCGGCATGTGAGATCTTATTTACTGCAGCCAGACTGAAGCTTTTGTTCCTCCAGACACAAATCCGGACGTAACATTTCCTCTGCTCCAGCTCGGCTGGGATGGAGTTAGACCACAGAATTCCTATTATTCACATACCTGTCCTCAATTAGCTGCTTGTAAACACAACTCCTAAACACTCCTCATCATAGTGGTGGTCCAGGAGCTTGTACTGCTTCAGGAAACTGGCAGAACTCCACTGGACAAAGAGCCAAAATATTTTGCAATCAGGTGTCAGTGTGTTCCCATGAACAGTGTTACGTTTTAATAGCAAACGCGGAAGGTTTTACAAGTTGTACTTTTAGCTTTTTGTACAGTTCACACAGAGTCCTGAAGAAGCCATGAACAACTTTATTGCATGCACAAACACATGACTTAACGGAATGTGCATAATTCCTATGAATCTCAGCTTCAGAAGCTCCGCCTCCAAGCTTCAGAGAACCGGATACCTTGTGTACACTTATTTGGCCACAAGCTTCAGGATCGTTTAGTCTGATTGGCTTTTCACATTTGCATGTATTTGAACATCTACACTACCAGTCGAACGTTTGGACAGACCTTCTAATACAATGTTTTTTCTTTATTTTTATTACTTTATTTTTATTGTTCTCTTCATTTCTTCAAGTAACGATGGACTGTAATTACTCTTTACTTAGTTGAGCATTTCTTGACATATGGATCACTACAGTTGTGCAATAGGGCTATTTCTTGTACACCAACACCACCTCGATACAACACCACTGATGATCTCAAACAGATTAAGAAGGCAAGAACTTCCACTAATGAACTTTAGACAAGGCTCAGCTGTCAAGTGAAAAGTATTCCAGGTGACGACCTCATGAAGCTGATTAAGATAAGGCCAATCGTGTGCAAAACTTCATCAAGGTAGACACTGGCTACTGGCTACTAAGTCCATATATGTTATGATGTCTTTAGTATTGTGTACAATATAGAAAATAGTCAAAATAAAGAAAAACCTATGAATGAGTAGGCGTGTCCAAACCTTTGACCTGTACTGTACATGTTAGTTTCTGGTACAAAAACAAAACAACTTTTTTGGTTTGGTTTAAGATTTGGTTAGTGTTCCCCATTAAACAAAACCCAGAATGTAAAATATAAATCTGTTGTAGGCAAAACACCCTAATTTTTGTGATTTTGGCTGTTTAGCCACAGCAATACCCAAAAGGTTTTCCCCAAACCAACCCAAATATGTGGCAGTCTGCAAAAACCTGTCAGTGTATGCTTAAAAACAGCATCAGTGGTACCCCGTGACACCTACTTTCCCATTATAAACATCTTTAAAATTTGGCAATAATGTTTTTTTCTGATTAGTTGATTATGCCATAAATGTACAGTAGTGGTAGGCATGGCACCTAACTGGAATTGGAATGAAAAATTTACGTATCATTTTTCCTTAAATCTTTAAATGGCTTCCTATTTGTTGCATTTGCTCACTACTTAGGGTAGAACATGAAGGCGTAGTACCTACTGTATCTAGTGCCGTGTACAGTATTTTAATGTTATTTATCATCTTTACAGAGTAAAGTTAGTGCACATATTATATTAGCGCACATCCACTAATATACAGTAACTTGTCAGCTACAGGATGTTAAACACACTGGCTTGGTTTCTGAGGCTCTTCTGGGTCTCTCTAGACATGACTGTGTATGTATGTGTGTATATGTGTGTAAGAGAGGATCTGAGGAAGTGATGAGTCCGCACACATGGAACCATCTCTTTTCCTCAAGTTAGCGCATGAATCATGGCTGTTACTTTGACCTTTCCCCTTCGATGGCTTTCCGGTGCTGTGACTGTCTGAGTTTAGTGTCAGAGGCATGGGTGGGGCATTGTGGGGAGGGACAGGGAAAGGGCATGAGGCAGGGAAGTGAGTATGCTGAGAATGGTAACCGTCCTCTGGAGGGCTTGTGTTATGATTAGATGGCAGGAAAGGCCCTGAACGTGGAAGCTGAGGAAAGGCCTTGACTAAAATCTGACATATCAAAAGCGAAGAGGAAGTTATGACTTTTCCTGCATCAGCACAGCCACAGTGTGGGGTGCAGCATAATTCTGGGGATATCGAAAGCTAAAGAGAGATTGCCTCGACCCCAAATAACATGCAATGTTTTCCTGGCAGGAAGCAGAAAGCCAAAAATGAACCAACCAGCTTTTTCCTGTGACACAAAACACATGTGATGTAGAAGAGTTGATAACCCAAGGCATTGACTAAATTATAAAAGAATCTTTAAAAAATGACTAGCTAATATCAGTGGTTAAACTAAGTGGCATGTCGACAGGATTCCAGTGTACACGCTGTATGAGATAAACACACATCCTGGCCAGATACTGTAACACTGTGATAATGTGTGTTCTTCTTGTCAGATTATATGATGAAGATCCTCTAATGGTAGACCTGTGATTACAGACAATGATTACGTCATCAATCAGCTCAATCCAAGCTCATGCAGAAAAAGAGCTGTTGTTACCATGTTTTGTTTATGTTGTCACTATATAGCTACTTTATAGCTGCCCTGTGACTTTTGCATGACCCTTCTTCCTTTTCTAGGAAAATTAGGTGTGACATTGTAAAGCGACTAATGCAAATGATTGGCTAGAATGATTCCTTGGACCAATCTCATGGAGCGTGTGGTCCCATGTTGTATTTTCAGACTGTTGCTGGAACTTTGGTTTGCTCCAAACTGAAATAAGAGCATCTCTTCTCTCCTCCAGCGCCTCTTTGACTGCTTGGACGCTTTGGATGTTGTGAAGAAAGCGTGATCATATGACCACGTGATGTAAACATCCAGATTTGTAAAAAACACAACCTGCTAGAGACTCACTGCTCCTGTGGTAGTTTTATCGCTGTCAGGATGTAAGATTTTTTTCTTTATCACATAGTACATTCAAGAAAACTAAACCGATCCAAATAGCTCTTTTGGTCATTAAATATGATCGACTATGGACTTTTTGTAGTGTGTAATTTTCTTTTTTGTGGTCAAGCTACCTTTTAAATCCTTTTTGAAAAGAGCATGTAACCTATGAAGCGTCTCCGCCCTTTCTGAGGCGCCAAAGAAAATGAATAGTACTCAACTTTTCATCTCAGACTCCTAAATCAGCACTTTCATTAATCACCATTTTAGTCATTTTGATTTAAACAGAACAGGAGCTGGCACTGTCCTGGATAGATGTAGAAATGAAACAAATCTCACATCTGGTCTAAACTGTCTCCATATGGAAGGCTTTAATGATGAGTGTTAAAATGAGTGTTTCATGAATGTGTGTCAATGGAGATTCCAAGAGTGATTAAACCTATTGTGTATACAAATGATTCTTGCGCTTATAAAAACATTCCCATGTGTGTTTAAGTGATGAGTAGCGTGCCTGTCATGTCGCAACTTTTAAGGAAAAAGCATAAAGTTTTGCGCTTAACATTTTTCTCCATTCGCCTGTTCACTCACACGGAAGATTTTCCTCTGGGTTTGAACTGATTCATGCGCTCCAAAAGCCCTCAGTGACCAGAGTTTGGATTAAATGAAGAGCGCCTGACCCCACTCTTAACCTCTCACCTCGTAAAGCCAGCCCTCAGAAGACTCAGCTCTCTGATCTCATTAGGACTGTGGAAGCATGGAGCCCTGATGCCCAGCACACACCAGTGGGAGCTGAAAGAGTCAAGAGCTCTGTGTGGCATTCACTCAGTTTCCTGTTTATCTGTGTTTATCTTGTAAATTAGTCCCTGCCCTTCTGCAGTCCTTCACCACAGGGATACCATTTGCTTTGACCTTTCTGACTCTGTGGAGAGGGATGAAGAGATCTTCTCCCTCTCTGATCCTCTGGCTTCAAAAACATCATTCTTCGGTCCACCTATGTGGCGTGCGCAGGATGTGGAATAGCTTAAAGATTGCTGAATTATCGTAGATAAGTAAGATAGCATGGCGTCACTCCGATTCGAAAATGTAGCATTTTTAGCAATAGACATTTTCATGTTAATCACCTAGCTTAGCCTCACAGTTGTGTCTTGTCTTGAAAGGTTCAGTAATACAATTGTAAGTGATCATATATTAAAAACGACAGATAAGTCTCGAGATAAAGACTGTGCCGAGCCAGTTTGAGACATCTTGTGATTTATGACGTGGCACTTTATCATGCTGGAAGCCATTATAAGTGTAACCATGAATGGATGCACATGGTCAGCAACAATATTCAGATACTTTTGCATTCAAACGGTGCCAAATGTGCAACAAGACAACATTCCCCACACCAACACACAACCACCACCAGCCTAAACTGTTGACACAATGGCAGTCCATGGATTCATGATGCTGAGGCTAAATTCTGACCTGGTCAGGTGCATGTTACACTGTAAATTCATTCATCAGATCAGAAGTGTTGTCTTTTTCAGTCTTCAATCCAGTTTTGGTGATCTTGTGCCAATTGTAGACTCCGATTCCTGTTCTTGTCTGACAGGAGTGACATTTGTTGTTTTCTGCTCTTGTAGTCTTACGCGTCTGTGTGTTGTGCATTATGGGATGCTTTTCTGCTCACCGTGGTTGTAAAGAGTGCTTATTTGTGCTTACTGTAGTCTTCCTGTCAGCTCAAACCAGTCTGACCACTCACTGAGACTCACTGGATTTTTTTTTTCTTAGTTGTTTGAGGCACAATTCTGTGTAAACTTTAGATATTCCAGTTACGTAAAATAACAAGACCTTACTTTTTTTTTTGCTTGCTGGTTACACTGTTGAACTTTTTTGATCCAAAGTATTAAGAAGTACTTTTTGATAGTACAACAATACTAACCAAAGCTTTACGTTAATGCATTTGTTCAAATAGGTAGTTGTTTCTATGCAAAGGACTTGCACATGGACTTGTGTGGCAGATGCTCCACATAAACAGATTAAAAAAATGGTTGTAATATGAAGAAGTTTGCCTTTTTGGAAAAGGTCAGCACTTTGTAGGAGTTTTTCATACTTTTAACATGACAAGAAGCATTTTTTTGTCATTAATTTCAATAGACTAAAAAGATAGGGAATGACTGTTTACAGCTGCTATAATCTAAGTGGTAGCCAGAACTGATCTGTTTTGGGGATGTTGCACATCATTAAATTGAACTATAAACCAATAATATGTTGCTCTTATATGAATGAAAAATGTAGTTGTTGGCAAATTCTGGTCGTATTAGAGAAAAAAAAACACTTGATAGGTTCTTAGCGGATGGCGAGGATTCTTTCATGTGGCTATATCACACCGCCTGTTGATTATTTTCCAATAAGATCATTCATGGTCCTTAAATAGTTAACTCACGTTGTTATTTAAAGTCTAGTAATCTATTTCTGTTGAGAATCAGAAGCAAAATAGCTCCTGCTAGTTCAGTGTCCATCCTCAGTTACTGTTAAGTGATTAGCTGGATGAAAAACACCCTTAAATCATAGTAGCTAAAATAAATCAAGCTCAGTTAGGGATTTGTAATAGTAGTGTCTGCTTACACCAGCACGACTCTGGTGGTGAAATGCACGGATAACGTTCCCATGTTTCATCTCTTTGATCAGGTTATTGCTGGTGACTTCATGGTTCATGGCTGCTCTGCTGCTGTGCCTTGTCGAAAGCATTACGCTGATGTATCAGCTTGTCAGCACGCCTATGTTCAGCGTCGCCATGTTTACATCACAGTGCTGTATCAATGGAAAAGAAACCGTATTGAAATTACAGTCTTTATGATCAAATGAGGAAGTCCGTGGAGAGACGGAAAGTAAAGGAAAGTGAGTGGTTTGGCGTCAGAGAGAGCGCTCTTTCTTTTGGTCTCCACACACACCCAGTGCAAACTTCCCCTCACAGCTGCTTAAGTGAAGTTGTTTAAGAGCTGCTGTATACTGAAAAAATCCCAATGTGGAGATAAATCCACCAGTTCAAGGGTTCGAGGTTAACCCACTTCCTTTGGGGATGTTCTCCTTCTCATCTTGGGATTCTATCAAACACAAAAGCTTCACAGATGCTTATCCATGTGCGAGCGCCCTGCCCTTGGCTTGGTGCCACACCAGTTCTACTGTGTTTTCATTTCTATTTTCTTACTCTATCGTGTTAGGATTAAATAAAAACCCATTTAATCTCTTAAGATATCAAATCCAGATGACTGTGAAAACTGCTACCTCAACATTTTTTTTAAGTGTTTAGCCATGAATCACTCCCTACACTAATGACTGGGTCGTGCCAAAGTACATCTGAGTCACTCCTGATAATTCGAGTAATTGCCAAGTCGTTGGCAATCTAGATTTGAGATTTGCTTTGAAATGAGGAGCGAAACAGCGAGGCCATTTCCAGCACCACTTGCTTTGATGTGCCACTTGTAACCCACAGGCAAAAAACCACACCCTCTTACTAGCAAAGCGCTGTTAGCAGCATGTCACAGTGTTATGACATTCCCATTACCAAACGCCACGATGGGATTCGGAGCCGTCGCCGTGTGAACCTAGCACTCTCGAGACCACTTAATGAACGCCTGGTGTTGGATTTCACATCATATGACACCTAATTGCACTTTTGCTATTTTCATCAGGTCAAGATATATTAATATGTAGAGAAATTCACCGCCGTTCTTCATCCCCTGTGACAATGTGGAAAAATGGTAAACCGAACTATAATAGATGGATTTGCCCAGAAGGAACGAAGCACTAAATGCATTGAAAACATACAAAACATTTTCTTCATTCTCAACTTGCACAGCTTAATGAATTGTGAGTGCAGATAAAAGCCTATTATTTACAATTACCTTCTATTACAGTGGTGAAAATCATAACTCAGAGAAGTATAAGTTTTTAAGTATTTACTGTTGCGTTCTTACAGTTATTACCGTGTTTGACTGATCACTTGAATTATATGGGTTTAATCCAAACCTTAATAACTCAAAAACAAGTAGACCATAAATAATGTCACCATCTTCCTAAAGTCTTCTAGTGGAGGAAAGTTCTGACATCCAGAAACAGCTCAAATATTAATGTATGCATTACTGTACATGTTGCTAGAAATAAATCAGCACTGAAGGGGTGCATGGAATTTCTTTTACAGTTAAAGTTCTACAAAACATTTGAGAACCCCTGATTTATTGGCCGAATGTTAGCATTTTATGTTTGTTAATTTTTTCATTCATAAATAAGAAAGTAGTCAAACATGAGCCAACGGTGTCCATGAGTTATCTCTTTTTCTTATACCATACATCATGCAGCTGTGAGGCTGTGGCTTTGATTCTGAGCTCAGGCAACTGTGTGGTTTCTCTTTCTATATTCTTCCCAAATTGTCTTTCTCTTACCACGTCCATGTCCCGGTCCTTAAATCGACTGGCGAGGAAACGGACCACCTGCTCCTACAGACCACTCTCTATAGACCTACAGACCACTCACTATAGAATTCATTGCAGTATAGCTTCAGATTTCTTAGTTGTCTTCTCAAGTCCATCCATCCATCCATTATCTATACCACTTTATCCATCTGGGTCACGGGGAAGCTGGAGCCAATATCAGCATCTTCGGGCGAGAGGCGGGGTACACCCTGAGTACCGAGTAGTAAATTTAGAGTAGCCAGTTGACCTAATTTCTCTCACCATTACAAAAAGTCTATTTAATTCTTTGGACTGTGGGAGGAAACCGGAGCACCCGGAGGAAACCCACGCACGCACGGGGAGAACATGCAAACTCCACACAGAAAGGTACCCTGGGTGACCCGGGGATCGAACCCAGGATCTTCTTGCTGTGAGGCGACAGTGCTAACCACCACACCACTGTGCCACCCTGCATCGTAATCATTAAAGGAAATAAAAACATCCATCATTGCTATTTCACATTAAAGGTGGAAAAAGATCAGACAACACAAAACCTGCAATTTTAACAGGGATGTGTAGATTTTTTGTATACACTATATTTTGAAAACAAGCCATCACTTGGAGGATGAACTGGTTTATCATCCCAGTATAGCCCATATTCCCATCTCCTAAGTCCAGGAGCTATGACACGTGTCGGATCCATGATTCATCTATACTTTTGCAAGGTCATATGGAGGACTGTATATTTGTAGCATTATCCTTGTATATAATGTCACAAGAATATGTATGTTCCACACATCAAGGTATAGGTTCCAGGTCAATCTTGGAGAACAGTGACAGGCACAAATAAATTCAAATGTTAATACATAATAGGAAATATATTTTCAAGCGAAAATGTGAAACAGGAACCACCCTGGTGATCTGCATTAAATCATGTACGAGAAATTAAATGATTCAATCAATTATATTGTCTCTTTGGTGTCTTAAGTATTATTGTACCGCTAATGTTATCCTGCTGTTTTGTGATTCCATTTTCGGTAACAGCTTAAGACCCAGCAAGCCAGATGCTTGAGAGCGTGTAGCACTCCAGCTAGCAAAAGACACAAGCCATGCTGTTATCAGTGACGGGGTGGTGTGATGAGGTCTGATGCAAAGGCAGGCCGCATGTCTTGACGTGTTATACCACAGCAATCTGGCAATGATTACATTTTTTATTTATTGAAGAATGATATTTTGTGTCAGGTTCATCACACAAGTCCCTGTGAAATATCTGTTACTATAGAAACAACAAAATGTTAGAACAAGTCAACAGGGATGCCTTCACCAACAAATTCGAGTCCATCTTGTTACAAATCTGTATGTCTGAATACTCTTAAAATATACAGGAAGCTATAAAGGAAAAATCTATTTCAGACATTTGACCTTGACTCGTTTAGGATCACTTTCAAAATCAAATCAGTTCATATGCTGGTTATAATAATTCTTATTCAATATTACATGAGAGGGAGTGCCATTGTACTGAATATAATTGTACTATAGCTAATAATAGCACGACCTCGAGTGAACAAGAATTTAATATCGAGTAAGTGACATTTCGGACACAACGTGGTCTGATATTCCATTTATTTTTGGTATGTGAGCGTGAATAGATCCCAAAGAAACCACAACTTACTTTATAGCATGCCGGCTATCTGGCTAGCTAGCTCACACTGAATTGTGACGTTTTCCTTTTCATCTTCATCTGATAAGCGTTCATATTTGAAGTCAAAAGTTATATCCCTGAAAACTATCATTTGATGTCTGCTGTTGATGTCACTAACGCTACCGTAGTAACTGTTTCGAAGTAGGAAGTGGAAGTTTATGTGGATGAGCGAGTGATACACACAGAGAAACGTTGTGAAATATCATGCTACTCAATCAAATTCGAAGACCAGAACTAGCTGTTGTATAGTTCGATATAAATCCTACAACTCGTTTTTTAGTGCTAACAACGAACAGGTTGAACTGGATGAACGGTCAGACAACCTGAAACTGGACTACCTAGTAATAATAAACTTCACAGTGTGCAGTTATAAAAGAAGAAAGCGTAGCTGTACTCTGTTATTTATAACTACAACTGAGCAACTGACAATTATAAAGTAGTACTCACATTAGCTCGCATGTGCTATTTCTCTTTGTCTAAACTGAATGCCATTTTATCCACTTATAATGCAAAAATCAATCCAGTATTTTATTCCAAATTTAGCACATAATAAACTTAACAAAAGCAAAGGAAAAAACAAAGTCATTCATTTATGTTTTTCCAACCATCTGTACAAACCATGAATAAAGACCACAATAGCATTTTGATACAAATGACATGACAGTTAGTCCTACGACTGTCAAATTACTAACTAGGATTTTGGATTTTAAACACATATTTCGAACACACATTAAAAAAAAAAAAGATTATCGTCGTCAACATTTGAACGTTTTATTTATTTGGCAGAAGCTTTTATCCAAGGCAGCTTACAATTGATCCTGGATATTGTGCAAGTAAACAGCTGAGCAGGACAGAGTTAAGGATCCGGCTCAAAAGCCCAACAGTGGGTCTATGGCCACCCTGGGATTTGAACTCATAACGTTTTATCTTTACCGCTTTATCACTGAAACACGGCAAAACCAATGTACGCCTCTGCAAAAAACAGATCTGGTGAAGTGGAGGCTCAACAGTTGTGAAAGTCGGTGGTTCAAGCTCCAGCAATGCCAAACTGCCACTGATGATGGCCCTCGAGCAGGGTCCTTAACCCTTTCTGCTCCAGAGACACTATATCATGGCTCTGACCTCAACTTCCTAACAAGCTAGGATATACAAAGAAAAGAATTAGACTGTTCTGTAATAAATAAAGCCTTCGTCTTATCTATATAACCAACCAAAAAAGCATCAAAAATATGCAATGTTCATAATTATAATATGTTTTTCTTAAATACTCCCATAATGCAAATTTCCAGCAGGCACTGAAAGTCTATTGTTGACTTCTTCTGACATACTTGCATTATTGCCAATTTATTTCAGACACACTAATAATGTTCCTCAAGCAAACTGCATAACATTTTGCTTTTCCAAATATTTTTTCCTCGCACCAAATTTTTGGAGGCAACTCCAAAAGAAAAACAAAAAACAATTGGAGAAATATAAACACTAGTGATGAATGTCTTGGAGGGGAATCAGACTGGCGGCGGTGTGCTTGGAGCCCTGTGCTTCTTGTTTACTCTGCCTGTTGCTAAATGTATGCTGCAGGCTAAGACAGCTTGTTGTCACACCAAAAGCAGTGTCTTCCTGGAAGAGGCGATGTTCTAAGGTAGGACCATGAAAACGTTAAGCCCCGCTCATCATTTCCCCCTACACCACTTCAACAAATGATGCAATGTGATGAAAACTGTGACCTGAAGAGTTTCGAACTTTAGCCTCTCTCTCTCCCTCTCTCTCTCTCGTTCATGTTTCACATCTCTGTTTCTATAGTAACAAAACAAAGCACCATGCATCATTATATACGACTCCAATGCAACCCGAGGGCATGGTAAATCTTACACAATGTATTATTGTATTGCCATGAAATTGAAATTCAGATCAATTCCAGGATGAAGCCTGGACCTTTTCAATTGGACCAAAGAACAAGCATCGCTTAATCAATCGGTAGATTGTAGCTCAAACAAACACATAAAACGGTACACAGCTTAACAAAGCAATGTTGAAGCCAGAAATCCTGCATGTTAGACACAATGTGCCTTTTTATTTTTTTTTAAGGTATCCATCAAGGCTTTCGCTTGTCCCTAAAGACACTTTCTGAACATAAGAACATAGTCTGGACTAAAAATAATGTATGTAGGAGGCAGCAGAGTGCCTTTGGCTGTGCTCCCCATGAGAGTCACTGTTTCTGGCCCTGCTAGGCATTGAATTATGCTTGTGCCAGGAGACGGCAAGTTTTTTACGCTTCCTGCACATTGGCGAAGTGGCTATGGGCAAAGAACTTAATATAAAGTTTCTCCAAGGGTACTGCCGCTGCAATGAGTCAGGCTTTTGACTATGGCAGCAGTCCTCAATCTCAGACCTGGCAACCTCTGCAATTGTGCGCTTTTTCCCCTGCTCTGACACACCTGACTCAGCTTGTGAAGGGTTTGATGATGGGTGAATGCGTCAAGGCTGGGAAGAAAGTACATGTGTGCAGTACATGGAGTCTCTGGGAGGGAGATTGAGAGCAGCTCAAACTGTACATGTTCAGTAATGTACAGTGTTGCTAAACAGGGTTACTGTAGAGCTGAATTTCAAAAGGTAATTGCAACCCACTGGTGGAGTGTCAGTCAAACAGGAAGCCGACATGTGACTGACACGTGAATTGTGACTGAATAACAGTGCTGAAAGTAGCCAAAGTGCAATGTGCCAGCTTTTTTTCACCCAGATGAAGTGATCCTGATTACATGAAAAATTTGCATGGATTGAAGTGAGGGAAAGTTTTGTGGACAAAATCGTTCAATTTCTCGTGAAGTCCGTGACTGATCATCTTGGCTGCAATCCTAATTTTATCCTTTTTATCAATAACAAAAAGTACATCTCAATAAATGTCAAATATCAATGTCAAATTTACATAATTTGTCTCATTGTGAGTTTTTTTTTGGTAAAATATGAATTTTTTTTGATAAAATTCCTAAAAGTTGTTAATTGATTTAAAACAGCCCAAATGAAATTTGCTTTCTTTCAAGCATTTATTTCTTAAAAGAAACTAATGGACGACTAAAAGTGAACTGAAAGTTTCATTTCAGTTAAAAATGTTTAAATGTCATATAAATAATCTCCACAGGGCCACTGGATTCCTGATTCTCATTGTTCAGAAGCTCTTGTTCTAATTCATTCTCTTTTCTATCATAGCAACTTACACAGGAACTTGAATTTTGGACACTCCAAAAATTTTTTGAAAATAAATAAATAAAATCTGTATAATTGTTTATTTAGCATTTTAGAAGGACTCTCCAGTGTCACTAATTTATAAATCTGAAACTTTTAGGTTTTCCAACATGGGAAAGTGGTCAAGACAGATGGTTTTGTTTTGATGGTTTCTATTCTTTCTGAACATGACAAACTGAATTTTTTTTCTAAACTCACGAGAGGTAAAAAAAAACATAGGCAGGTGAGATTACAACTGTTTATAGATACTATAATGTAAACGATAACAGATAAGTAGTACCACAGATACTCCACAGCATTAAACGTAGGCATAATTGGATAAAAAGTATGACGTGTTTTTCTTTAATAAATAAAATTAGTTATTTATTTGCAAAAATACAATGAAATTAGTTTCATTATTTCATGTGTGTAGCTGTGGAAGTTGAAAAGGAAGCACAACAAACTAATCAACAATCATTGTCATCTTCTGTTTCTGAATTCAGTGCGAATGATGTTGGTTATTTATTCTGTTCCTGCATTACAATGCGTCTTCCAAATTACTACCAAAATTCATGTAACACACAAACAGCGAGTGTGCAAAAAAGAGAATCGAGTGTTTAAATGACTAGATTGGTTATTTAGACCAGAGGCTGCATGAGACAAAACAGTCTGAAATTGAAGGGAGAAGCAGACGCTTGTAATGAGGTGTTCAATTACCTGCGTAGTCGAGTGTCTCGCTCAAAATTAAGAGAGATTTAGTGAAACTCAGGCTCGACGTGCATTTAGAACCTGCTAGAAATGAACACATTTTTGCCTTTTTCAATAGCAGATGATTTTTGTTTGAGCTCAGAAAAGACTTGAAAGATGAAACACACCAGAAAAAGCAAATGTGTTTAGTTAGTGTGAAAATGTGACACTTGCTGTTCTGTAACTCTACTTATCTCTAAGACTAGATGCCAAATAGATTTCCATTCTTTTTTCTTTTCTTTTCTTCTTATTTTTTTGAATGATATTTATGGATCTATTGACTCATAGACTTCAAACAGAAATAGCACCCATGGTGCACACACACACACACACACACACACACACACATAGACGCACATACACACACAGATGAAATGTACAGGGTGTAACTGCAATGCATTTCAACAATGTGAAAGTACAGGTTTCAGAAACATGTCACACATCTGTTAAAGGTTTCTCAACATCCTTGGTGTACTGTGCTATAAGACCTGAGTCTATTTCTCATGCATTTGACTGTCTGGAGAAAACCACAAGTCTGGAGAATATCATAATTCTGTATTTCTGGATTATCTCCAAAATGAAAAAAAAAAAAAAAGATATTTGACCAAAATGAATAAACTTCATAAACTATATAAGTCATTAATAATATGTGAAAATGTTTTCGAAACTACAAGGGAAAATGTGTCTTACTGTCTACGCTCCAGTTTTTCTATCCTATGCACAGTTCACATGATTTATTTCCTCAAGGGATTTTTATAAGATGACCCCCTTTGAGAGCTTAGAGCATTAAGTCATCTGGTGTATGCTTTCAATCAAATGTGCTACACTAAAAATGAATCCCATAGCAATGACATTGTGTACAATAAGGGATTGGGTAGCTAAGAAGTATTGAGGCAGGGAAAAAACAATCAGCATAATTGTAAACATACCTTCGTTTCAACATAATGTTTGTGGTGACAGAGCATTGAGAAGCACTGCTCATCTAATATCCTCCACAAATCTGGGATTTGAATTATCATCACGATCACAGTCAACCTTATAATTAAGGAATGAATCAAGATGGATCATGTTGTAATAAGAAAAGAAACGGATTATTTTGCAATACCAGCACACCCCGAACTGTTTACTTCATCTGATACCATTTGCCAACGCTAACATTTTTATTTATTAAAGAACACCAGGTCATAGTTCTTATCTGTTTGTCGTTATATAACGTTGTGGGACATCCATGAGACTATTTAGTTCCTCAACATTCAGAAGTTCCTTCTGACATTCAGATTTGAAAATTCGACAGCAATGTAGTACGATTAATATTAAAATGTTGGCCTGAATTTTAATACTCCATTTGATTGTGTTCTCATAGAGGAACGCCCTCCCTAAGCATTAATCCGCCTTTACTCTCAATAAGAGGAGAATGCTGATGGAAGGATGATGCTGCCATAGAAAGAGCGCAGAAGTCTGTGTCCAGTTGGCTTTTGGTGATTTATGTAATGAGATTTGATCATTGTCCAAATGAAAAGAAGATACAGTACTATAGAGATGGCAGAGCTGTGAGGTGATTTATTATAACCTTCCATTAGCCAGACATCAGCACTTAACTCCTGTCAGCGAGAAAGAGAGAGCCGAAAGCCCCTAGTAGAAGGGGGTAAAAAGAACAAATGAGACAAATCCAGAGAAATGAGCTGAAATGTAAAGAATTCGGCTTGCTGTTTGATGATGCCATGATTTAATAGAAATCTTCTCACAGTGAGAAAAATAGAATGGAATGGAATAGATTAAATTAATATTTTATGTTACAGCACTTTCATAGTGAAGATTGTATCAAAGTAGGGTGGTGCAGTGGTTAGCACTGTTGTCTCAACAAGATGGTTCTGAGTTTAAACCTCATGGCCAACTGGAGCCTTTCTGAGTGGAGTTTGCATGATCTCATTGTGCCCGTATGGGTCTAAAGACATGCAGAATAGCTTTACAGGCTACTCTAAATTGCCTATAGGTATGAACGGTTGTTTTTCTCTCTGTGTTAGCCCTGTGACAGAGTAGTGATCTGTCCAACAGCTTGCCTGAGGTCAGCTGGGATAGGCTCCAGCTTCCCCACACCATGACAGATAGGCAGTATAGATAATGGATTGTCTCAAAGTAGCTTTTTAGACATAAGTGCCTTAATGCCCAGTAAGCAAGCTTAAGGTGATAATGGCAAGTAAAAACTCCCTACAACAGAAGTAAGGAGGAAGAAATCTTACAAGGCCAGAACAATGAATGAGGCATTTTATATCAGACATTCTAGCTATATGTGTTTATACAAAATATACGGTTTAGTGGTTACTGATATATTCAATTTATCAGTAGAATCAGCATATTGTGGGTAAAGGAGAATGATCAAAAGAAAACAGGGTCTTGTAGACCACAGGATGGAGGATATGCATAGGATATGGATGGAGCAGGAGCTTGTGGCCTCAGGATGCTTGGAGTAGGATATAGACGGAGCAGGAGCTTGTGGCCTCAGGATGGTAGAAGTAGGATATAGACGGAGCAGGAGCTTGTGGCCTCAGGATGGTTGGCGTGGGATATGGACGGAGCAGGAGCTTGTGGCCTCAGGATGGTAGTAGTAGGATATGGACGGAGCAGGAGCTTGGGGCCTCAGGATGGTAGGAGTGGGATATGGATGGAGCAGGAGCTTGTGGCCTCAGGATGGTAGGCGTGGGATATGGACGGAGCAGGAGCTTGTGGCCCCAGGATATTACTAATAGGATATGGACGGCGCAGGAGCTTGGGGCCTCAGGATGGTATTAGTGGGATATGGATGGAGCAGGAGCTTGTGGCCTCAGGATTGTAGAAGTAGGATATGGATGGAGCAGGAGCTTGTGCCCTCAGGATGGTAGGAGTGGGATATGGTTGGGGCAGGAGCGTGTGCCCTCAGGATGGTAGGAGTGGGATATGGATGGAGCAGAAGCTTGTGGCCTCAGGATGGTAGTGGTAGTCTGGTAAAGAACAAGCATATGACTCAAACAAACAGACAAATATGACACAATTAAGATCTAGCTGCAAGTAGGGAGATACCTTCCTGGTCAAAGGACCTGAGTTAGTCATTAATTACTTTGACAAACTTTCTGTACTATGATGAAGTCTAAATCCAGAATGGGACTGATATTTTTTAACTTCTTTTTCTGTGGAAATAAGTACAGTTACACAGATAGCTTTTTCCTGAATTTTGGAAATAAATGCATGGTTTAAAATCAGTCAGTAGTTAACCAGTTGGCTCCTGAGTGGTGCAACTGGAAGCTGCAAGTTCAAATCCTGATCATGCCACATCCATCCATGGCCAGGAGCCAAGGGAGCAATATTATACTGTGCTCTCTAGGAGCAAGGGGTGACATTTCTTTTTCTCTCTTGTCATTCACACTTATACTAGCCAATTGTGGGCATCTGTGAGCTCATTTATGCAGAAGACTACAGATAGTGTATTCCCCCGAGAGGGTTACAATGTCTTGTGATGCATCATGAGCAGCAGTTTGAAAAGAAGTGGTTGGCTGGCTTGGAGGAGGCATGTGGTAGCCCTCACACTGCCCAGCTGGTAGCTGTCGTAAGAGCTGGCTGGTGACCAAATTGGGGGAGAAAAATGGGGGAAATTCCTCCACCCCCAACAAGATAACCAGTTCACATGAATCAAATTTTAGGTTGATAGCTTAGCATACTCCCCAAGTATATGAAGATTAAATGAATGATATTTGGTAACTGTTCTTAAACTCTCAAATTCTATTTTTCAGAAGAGAGACAGGGAGAGAAAAGACAAAAGGCTCTTAATAAAAGAGAGAAAAAGAGAAAAAAGAGGCATGCACTAACATGCTGCTTTTATGGATATGAAGAGGATGAGCTCTTAGAAAAAGATCCCACTGAATTTCAAAGAAAAAAAGAAGGGCATGGTACAAAAGCTTGAAAAATATACAGACTTGACTGCATCTCCTTAAGGTCACAGCACATATCCCAGCAGACTCAAAGTGTCCACACAAACAAACACACACTTTCTGAGGACCTCTGTTAAGTAAACTGTTAGATTGCACTATCTAATATGCACAGACAGCTCTTAAACTGTGTGTTTAGAGCTGATCATTGTGAGACGGAATGGGAGATCATGAAATAGTAAAAGAAACTCTCCACAGAGATTATTTTAAAAATAATCAACAAATTTCAGAGTTTTTAAATGCAAATCGGTTAACTCGGTTATTTTTTGAAGGAGACTGAGAAGGCAAACATAAAAGCAATGTTTTTTTGTGAACATGTGCATCAGTGCGGACACACACAGACAGAAACCTGGAGAGCTGTGAATAAATACATCCTCATATTTCTCACTCCGCTGAGCATTTTCCAGACTGTGGTTTTCATAGGCCAAAAAGATCCCAGCATCCTTTTCAGCTCTCCATCCACACCGCCTGCTTATTATTAAACATGGCAGATTTCAAAATGCTTTTCGCGGGTTCATATGGGAAAATATTAAAAAAACATGTAATTATTGAATATGAAAAATGAAAATGTGTGAAAATGGTGAAAAATTGTATTTTGTGTGTTGCAGGTCAAAGTGAAAAATATATCAGGTAGTTTTGGTGTAGAGGAAATATACTTGGAAGAGATTTTAATGCACGAAACAAAATAAAACCGCATTCTAAATACTTTATATAAGGGGTAAAACAATTGTTTCATGGAAGCAAGCAATAAATGCATGATGTGGTATAAGAGAAATAATACACTTTGGAGTGTGCTGTTCTAGAATTATAATTACAAACATTTAAAATAATAATAATAAGATGGTATTGCAGAAGTATTGAGAAGGTCTACCTTGTCATTTTTCTTACGTTTCACATTTTAAAAGTTGGTTTAGATATGACGCATTCACCATACAGGTCCCTGTGTAAGCTGTTACTTTAGAAATGATAATGTATTAGAACATTCACAGACATGTGATTTGTCTTACAGCTCAAAAAAAAAAAATCATCAATACCTTCTTATCTGTCAGAATGGATGGTGGTATAAATATAATGTAGGGTTTAATGATGGAAAGGCTTTAAACTGAGAAGATCGAAAAAATAAACAAATGAATTTAAAAAAAAAAAAAAAAAAAAAAAAGCAAACTGCCTGCAACCATCTTTCCTCTAAGTGTGTGTTTCGTTTGAAAACATTTTTAAACAGAAGTCGTGGACCCAGACTAAATTTGATACCTATCATTAACGCTTGGGTTGGTTAAATTTGCTGTTTACAAGCAATTATAGAAATAATGAGGAATGACACTATAATGGCAATTAATGCCCAAGGCCAGGAGTTTTGGGAACAGATTCTTTATTGGTTGGAGCGACTTGCTGAAGAATTGGTGTTTTGTTTAACTCATTAGCACTTGAACCAGCCGCAAGAATGCTAGTATTGCTCCAGGTGTTGATTTAGTATGCATTTTATTATGTTTAGGACAGCCTTTTTAGGTTGATTCCTGTAAATCTGTGTGTAACTAATAATCCTTATGAAAGGGTCGGTAAAACTAGAAGCCTGTAGCTCGGTGGCTCATAAACTGATTTTCCGAAGACTTCCACTGTGAGTACAATCAAACCCCAATGAAGCAAGTATCAACAGGATATGAAATAACCCAAGGCTTTCCATGGATTTTAATTATACAGGATTCTGCTGGGTTCTTCTTCACTGGATTCTGCATTACACACATGGTAACAGGTAGCTCCAAAGCACCGAATAAGGTATGCAACGACGTCGGTAATACTGATATCTGAATTCAGGACTGGTCAAATATCCTCAAAGAAATTAAAAAGATATTAAAAGATGCTGGAGATAGATTTAGTTCCTCATTTGCTAGAACTGCTAGGCAGATACTGTATATTTTGAGCACATTCAGGACTCATTATTAAATCTTTTTTGACATTTAGTGGCAGAAAGAATATCTTACTCTAGTGGACAGGTGACATTTCATTCAGTAAGAGCCAGCGCAAACTTATAATGGAGAATATGATACATGAGTACTTTAGACTCTAAGAGAGATTAGTTCTATAAGATTTGATTTCGCAAAGATTGGCAAATTACACATATAGGACCAGGTGTATACGCAGTTAACGTGAGAATGATAGCTCTTTGTGTCCTATTCATTGATTCCGCTTTAGGAGCTGCTTTGTCCCAGTGAGAGGGTGGTGGATTTGACACTCATCCCAGGGGGCAAGGCAGGAATAGCCCCTGGAGAGGACACCATTGTAGACAGGACACCCAAGGAAAGCCCACATAGACACAAGGAACCCAAACTCAAGGTTAAACCCTGGAGCATGGACCTGTGAAGATGTAATGTTACCCACTTCCCATCATGCCATCCTCCTGCTATTATGCACATGTGTAAAAATGGGCAAAGAAAATACCGAGTCATCCTAGTTAATCTCGATTTTAGATAAACATGAAACTACTAAACAAAAATTTAAACAATGTCATTACGTTATCCAAAGCCACTAAGATAATGGTGAAGGAAAAACATCTACTTAAAAGTCAGATTTAAGTAAAATTTAACAATTTTGATTTAACAGCAAAAAAGCTGTTGTGCTTTGCTACCTCACATCTCTGTTTCCAATTAATACTTAAAGAACGTCACGTTAAAATGAAAAAACAGGTGTTAGGTGAGAAAATGGTCATCTACAGTACCATCATTTACCGCCAGTGACCACTACAAACAGGAGCATGTAAATATGCATTTCCTGGTATTTATGAACTCCTAATATTGCTGACCTCGTAACAGCTTGATCAGTGTGGACAGCTCGGACTGAGTTTTATACGAATCTTTCCCAGCATCATGTTACTTATTTAAAAGCAATAGAAAAGTAATTGCTGTAAACCACAGGATCTTTAGTTTACATTTAATCATTTAGACACTTTAGTAATTTATGTAGAGCAGCTTACAAAACAGTCAAAGGCACAGCAATATAAAGCAACCTAGATAATCTGCATGGATTTAGAACCTGAAATGCTAGAGATTAATAATGGTTATGTGCTAGAGCGGACTTGTCTAGCTGGTAATGAAAAAGACAATTTAAAGCAAGATGCTACAGGTCACGTGGATCTTTTTGTGATTATGTATTTTTGTATGTATTAACCTAAACTGTAGTAATAAAAGATTTACAGAAGTTTTTAATAAAAACACATCCTCATGCTAGTTCACTAGTGCAGGGATTAAGAGTACCAACAGCATAAAATCCCAGGTTGGGAGATAAGTACAGAATGAAAAAAAAAAAACAAGACAATATTTTTTTTATATATATATTAAGCTGTTCAGACAGCCTGGGGAAGTTCATTCCACCACCATGAGCCCTTCCTTTCCTTCTCCATACTCTTCTCTTCCCATCATTCTAGTACAAATTAATCTTGGTTTCGTCTGTCTAAAGAATTTTGTTCCAGAACTGGGAAGGCTTTCTAGCAAGGCTTTCTGGGAAGTCGAATCTATCCTTTCTGTTCAGTGGTTTGCATAATGAGGTAAACCCTTTGTATTTAAATCCACAATGGTGTATCTTGCTTGTACCTACCTCATCAAGAATGTTCCTGACTCGGCTAGATGTTGTGAAGGGGTTTTTCTTCACCAAGAAAAGAATTCTACGATCATCCACTTTAGTTGTCTTCCATGGTCTTCCAGGCCTTTTGCTGGTGTTGAGCTTGACAGTACAATTCTTCTTTTTAAGAATGTATCAAACTGTTGATTTGGCCTCTCCTTTTTTCAGCCTAATGTTGGCTTTCTTCACTTGCATCGACACCTCTGTGGACCACATATTGAGAGTCCCTATCAACAGCTATCAAATGCAAATTCAACACATGGAATCAACTCCAGATCTTTTATCTCCCTAATTTGGTATGAAATAATCAGGAAACAGGCCATGAAACTGCTTATCAGTCAATTTGTGAAAATGGAGGGACTGAAAAAATGGCTGTAACTCCTAAACATTTGATGCAATATTTTTAAGCCCATTTAATTTAACAGATGCAGTTGCTGTTTTTGTAAATACTGTATAAGGTTGACTTAATATTTTATGTGTAGGTTGTTAATGAATTGATCATGCATTATGGGATCTGCTGTTATAGGAAAATTATCAACTTGATTATCCTATGACGGGGCAGAGATACTGTTGCCACCCCGAAGTGGATTATTTTTTAATAACAGTGCATCCTGAAGGGTTTTAGTCCTCTTAAACCACAGCAATATTCCAACAATATTCAGCGTCTGGACTAAATAACTCATTAAGTTTATTTCTGTATCCTGCTGATTTTTGTATGACTGCTGCACATTCTGATGTGTTTGCATTTCTTTATCTGCTTTATCTTTTATCCTTTAATGCGATTGAATTTAACTCTTGTACTATTTTTTCTTTTTACAGATAGCTTTACATAGCATGCATAATGCTGAAAACAACACGCGCCAATATGATCCTTAGACAAGTTTTGTTGCTACCTTGAATTTCAGTACCTGGAATTCTACATGAACATTTAATCAATCTTCCTTTCTTTTCCACAGTCTATCTGTCCACACAACTTGGATGTAACAACATGTCTTTTGAATGGCATGTCCATGGCTTTTCCAGATGTGGATCCTGAAGTTGTTAAAGGTGTGTCACAATGTCCATAGTTAGACCTAATCTTGTTAGTGAGGATGTCTAATGTTCTAAACTTAAAACAATTTCCAATTTACTGTTCGACTGTATAGGCAGTTAAGCCATGGACTGCATTAACTGTTAAATCTCTAGCATGCTGTAAGACAAATTATGAGACTATTTAAAGGAGTTACAGAATGACCCAAGAAGACCAATGCCATTTGGAAGACTGTAACAGTAGATATGATGTCTGAAGAGGAGGACGCCATCTTGATGGAAGACCAGTGTGTATCGTTCACAGTGGAGATCACAGGATCTTGGTCATTCTTGAGAACGCTCAATAATTATTTCCTTTCTTTATGTTCTCAAAAATACTATTCTATTCTATTCTGAACATTGATATAGCAACTAATGGCTCTAGGCAGGGCTCCAAACCTGGTAAATATCCTGGAGTATACGGGTCTGTGTAACAGGACAGCAAAAGCCTGAATACATCTGATCATCTGTTAAGTATACAGAAGTATACAGTAGTAAAGCAGTCTGAATAGGCATCTTTTCACGTAGTGTAGACAGGAAACTATCATCAAGTATGACATGAAATAATTATAACATAATACAATGCTGAGTAATAACCATTGAACAGATGCAGTTGCTATTTTTGTATATACTGTATAAGGTTGACTTATTGTTTAATTCGTTTGTAGGTTGGCAGTGAATTGATGAGGGATCTGCTGTTATAGGAAAATAATCAATTTGATCATCACATGACAGGGCAGAGTTAACATTGCCACCCTGAAGTGGTATTTTTTATTTTTCAATAACAGTGCATCCAATTACAGTCTTATTTCCCAAAGAATGTACTGTTTTATCGGTGTACAGTTACACCATTAGTTAGTTAGTTTATTGTTGTGAAACATCCATTAAAGTTAGTTCATGTTATCCCTTACATTACTGCAGATATTAAGCAGCCATTCCCTTACTTTCTTTTCTCTTTCTTGAAGTTAATAAGATGAAAAAAAAAAATAAATGCAGCTTTTGATGTCCGCAAAAGCTCTCCATCCAGAAGACTTTCCGTGTGGTGAAAGAACGTATGTAACTTATGTAAGTCTTCTTTCATAAATATCCCCATCACAATGTGTAAATGATTTTTTTTTTATTAGTTAATACTTAGGCTTAAATTACATGAACATCTGTGGTACAAGTTGTTGTGAATTAAAGAGCTAATATAGCTTAGAAAATCCTTGCAATCTCTAACCCACTTGATACAACTAAGCCTAGTTTTTCATGTGCTGAATTATGCTAGAAAGGGCATGAATGGACCAGTGTCATGCAGTGGCCTTGCTGATAG
Source organism: Parauchenoglanis ngamensis (assembly GCA_030014255.1). Classification (NCBI taxonomy): domain Eukaryota; kingdom Metazoa; phylum Chordata; class Actinopteri; order Siluriformes; family Auchenoglanididae; genus Parauchenoglanis; species Parauchenoglanis ngamensis. The sequence continues at coordinate 4,566,558 of JAQMYM010000039.1, read as the reverse complement.
TGGTTCTTTAAAAGACAGATAATACTCTCTAAAGCAGCTTGTTAAATCAGAGTCTTTATGGGAATCAATTTGCTATTTTGCTGTAATTTAGCTTAATATCGTTTGAATGGTTGGCCACCTCAAATGAATTAATGCGACTATTTTGGAATTGTTTTAATGACCAGAAATTTAGTTTTACAGTGCAGTGTTAGTGATTTATTAGAAACAATGCCATTTCACTCAATTCATTCAGAAAATCATCTCAGTTCATGAGGCTGTGTTCAATTCATTACTGAAAGCAAGCGGCTCACGGATGCATGGGCAAATCTGAATTGTAAATTCAATTTTAGCCCATCTCTGGAATTTGGTTTAATCCAGTTTAACTGAATGCACCCAGAAGCATTAGACTGCAAAATGCAATCTCATCATGCGATTTCACTGCGTTCGTTGTGTGTGCACCAGCAACTCAGCAACATTTTCACTACCTGATTATGAGAAGCTTTCAAAGACTGATTCTTCTTTTTTTATTCAACAACCATTTATTCAATGATTTTAATGACATTTATAGACTTTGTGCACATTGTGAAATGTGTGCGTATGTCTATGAGATGCTGCATTGTGTTTTGATTGAACCAAGTCTGGTTTTATTGGACACTTGTCTGAAAAATGTGGTGCATGAAAGAAGCAGTGAGTGGCTTATGTAGAACTGTCAGAGTGTCAGGAGCAAAAGGACTAGAGAAACGACAGCAGCCAGAGGAAAGCATGTCTTCCTTTCCTTCTTCTGCTTCCTAAACTATGGCAGCTTTCACCCATGGGCACAGTATCCTTCCACACTAGTGGTATAGAGATTCACCAGTCTCAGTCTATATGATGCAGCTTCAACAATTTATCTGGTAACAGCTGGGATGTGATCATGACTGAATTGATACTGAATCATCTCTGTATTTGTAAAATGTGATACCTCTCTCATCCTCTATCCTTCTCTCTAGCTGTCAGTCCTAGTGAAGAATGTATGGCCTCCCACTTCTAAAGTCCCAGCTTATAATTTATCAAAGTATTTCAGTGAATCAAACCAAGCACTTGAAAAGCAGAAGCGATCAATGTTTGAAGAAAAAACTTGCCGTAGTTCAGCAATTCCAGATTGGCTTGTTATGGCCACTCTGACACATTTATGTAAATCATTCAGCTGAAGGCAGATCATCGAGAAAGTAAAGTGTTTTCAGAGACTTTCATAGATTTTTCATTTCACTTTCCCTCTCTGGTCTGAATGTTTAAAGAGGATTGGACAGAGAAGTTTAAGCGTTCAGTGTACTTGTCAAAAGTGGTAACGTGGTGGCTCCCAGGTGATGCAACAGAAAATCGTTCACCCTATCGTCTGGAGATCGCAAGGTTAAATTACAATGATGCCACAGACATCCGTGGCTGAGAGCCTAAAGGATCAAAATGTGCGCTCAACTCAATTGTTAAATGGCAGTTTCTGCAAAGGGAAAATATTGATATATGTAATTAATTTAGATTAATGAAACACAAAGCATATAAATTTTATTTTATTTTATTTTATTGCTTGGCAGCGCGAACACACACACACACACACAAATATATATACCGTGCAGAACCCTCAGACTCCCAGGCCTCTGGTAGAAGACCCAAGGTTGAGGAAGACATACACACATACCACCCCCAAGTAGGGATTTTTCTTTCTTTCTTTTTAAAAAATAAATATCATTAATGTTTAAGCATTAAAGGTCCACTATGTAGGATTCAACCACTTGAATACCCCTCCCTTACCCCTTCCTTTCCAAGTGTGTATTAGAACATCCGGTGGTCGGCAAGTGCCTGTGGCGTACTTCGAAGTACATACTTTCACACTCTTTCACATGCTTTTCAATGCTAAATAATAAGTATGATCCTCCATTTTACAATTTTTTTTTCTCAAACTTGATAGACAGTGCAAGTTTCTTCCTTTCTTCTTCTTTGCTGTCTTTCCTGGAACATGGAAGGTGCTCTCGAGAAGTTTGTTCTGGGATACTGTAGTGGCGCAACGTGGCGGCTCTGTAGAAATGAACCTGCACCCTATGTATATATATACACTACCAGTCAAAAGTTTGGGGTAACCTACTCTTTTTCATAGGTTTTTCTTTATTTTTTTTGCTTTCTACATTGTAAAACATTACTGAATACATCAAAACT
>JAQMYM010000039.1:4552938-4564289 GCA_030014255.1 Parauchenoglanis ngamensis | reverse complement strand
ACTTTTGACCGGTAGTGTGTATATATATATATATATATATATATATATAAAGGGCTCATTCTAAACACAATGATTTGTAGTTACAGGTAATTATAGCCTAATGAAAACAAACTTATGAATTCCATAAGTAGATTATGGAATATATACTCCATTTCTGCTAATAGATACCCTCAAAATCCTACATAGTGGACCTTTGAATTGTGATAACAGTTAACTTTTAGTCGAACTGATTATCTGGTAAGCAAGAAATTGCATGTACTTAGACTTGGTTGAATACTCTCCCATCATCATCGATTGTCCAACATCAACTCATCAGTTAATCATCAAGCTCTTGATAATTAGATTCAGGCATTATAACAGGAAAACACTACATCATGGCCTGCTGATTACACTCACAACCTCCACTTAAAACAAAAAACACACACCAAAGCTGTAGTAAACACACACACACGCACACATACATCCCTTCTCAAAGACTCTGAGCCTCCCACACATCCTCTCTGGGTCCTGATCTGACGCTGTCCAGCCCAGTAAAGCTCTACTTTATCCCTCCAGTGATTCTATCGGAGCTATAGAGCTGCTTTAAACTGCTTCTGCACCGCTGAACCCTCTGGGTTTTTTCTTCTTTTATCTTCATACTAATTTAGCTTGCATTCATGAATACGTGAGTCATGAGTACACTACTCAGGCAGCTGACTCATAGCCGTGCTGTACATATTAGACTGCCACTTCATTATCTGAATGATGTGATTCTGGGGTACAGAAAATTCACTGCCAATTATCTGTACTGTACACTGTCAATTCTTCTCTGTTCAATCTGATTTCCATTTTAGTTGCAACGTAGCAGTTCTGTTGTGGACAAGAACGGTCCAGTTGTAGCAGTCAGCGGAATGAGAAATACAGCCAATTGTCAAAGGTGACACTGGTATATTTATTTCTAGCACAGTTGTTTATAATCAGTTGTAAAATTGTCTAATGTGCCTGCCCGGATGCTATCCTGCCCCATCAAACATCACTGCTTATTGGTTGCCACCTGCCACCCAAAACCCTGCCCCTGGCCTGTCTTCCAACAGCGTTGTTTGGACAATATACTCCATGAGAGTCCAAGTGGGCATAAAATGTGCCAAACATACAGCTGGCTACAGGTAATTAAATGCTGTTGACTTTCACCTCTCTTCCAAATGACTCTTCTAAATGAACTTATGGCAGAGTAGAAAAAGTAAGAGTACCTATTTGAACTTTTTTTAGTCTTTTTTTATGAGTTCTTGCTACTATTAAAAATTAAAAATGTAGGATAAGGTGAATCTTTGGAAAAACTGTAATTGACGTAACTAAAGCTATGGTCAAATGATTTCATAGGTTACGCCACAAATTTCCCACCAGATGTACAAAAGTTCTTACTTTAGTTAGCTATACTGCAAAAAAAACCTGGCATCTTAGCAAGCAAAGATTTCATAAATATAATGAAATGAGTACAAGCATCTAAAAGAAGCTGAATAATATTACATTTGATTTACAGTAATCTCATAGTAAGAAATATTAGATACATTGGCCCATATTCAAGATATTTCACTTGTTGCAGTGCTACTTGTTAGTTGTTCTGAGTGCTTGAAATGAAAACCAAACCAAATTAAATCAAATTAAAAAGTGAAAACAACAACAACAACAACAACAGTAGGAACAATAATATAACCCTATCTGCACTGCCAAATAGGTCAGGGCTGCCACTGCTGGGTTGCCTGGATGGTGTTTGGCAGCGGGGCAAGTAAAATCTTGCCAAGGCCACCAAATAGGTCAGGCCTGCCACCGATCATGTCTGTTGTTCTTGTGAGTCTCCTTTCTCAACTGTGTAATTACTGCCTACTTCAGTTGTATATGTAAAATATGGTGGCATCTGAGTGGGCATCTACAGTGCCTTCAGTGGGCACAGGTGCATCGAAACCGGATTGGAAAAACATTGCCTGGTTTTTTTCCAATCTTTGCACCTAGCCAGTTTCAGTGAATCTGTGCCTACTGTATCCTCGCATTCCTGGTCTTGGCTCAGAGGAGTGGAACCCAATGTGGTCTTCCGTCCGTGCATCCATTTTCTATACTGCTGAGAAAGCAGGAAGCTGGAGCCAATCCCAGCTGATTTCAGGGGAGAAGCAGGGTACACCCTGGATAGGTCACCAATCCATTGCAATTCTAACACAGACAACTATTCACACTCACACCTATGGACAATATAGCCAGTTGGCTTAATCTGCCTGTCCTTGGACTGTAGGAGGATACCCACACAGGCACAAGGAGAACATGCAAACTCTGCACAGAAAGACCCCCCGATGATGCGGGCGTTGAACCTGGAACCTTCTTGCTGTGAGGCAACAATGCTAACCATTACACCTCTGTGCCGCTCCCCAGTGTGGTCTTCTGCTGTTGTACCCCATCGGCCTCAAGTTTCAGCATGTTGTGCATTCTGATTGGCTTTTCTCATCGCCATCGTTGTAAAGAGTCGTTATTTAGTTACTGTAGACTTCCTGTCGATTCTGACCAGTCTGACCATTCTCAATTGACTTCTCCGATCAACTACTACACGCTAGATGTTTTATGCACACTTTTATTTCAATCCAAGTCCTGAAGTTGAGTCATTGTCAAAAAAATGGGCAAGGGTCAAATAAATCATGCAAATAGCACAATGAAAGCTGGATTGAAGATTGAAGATGGAAAACTCCATGTCCAACTCAAAACCCATGAAACAAACATGAAGCAAAACCTCTCAAACCTAACAAATGAAAGCTGTATAAATAGACTGAATGATTGAAATTAAACCACAAACACGTGTGTTAGTGCTCAGGTGAGGATCAAAGTCTTAATGACTTGTCTGGGTTTTGGATCGGATGTGACAGTGTGTTAAATATTGATGTGTCTAGTCTAGCCAATACTGTGCATGTTATACCGTATACCTCATGTCCCCTGTTTGTAAATATTGTAAAATGTGCAGACTTTAGGGTATAATTGTGTTTATGCAAGGTGTAACTCACTGTACACTTCAACCTCACACTCCTTTTGGTTGTGAAAATTCACTGGCACCTCAACGATGGCTCTGTGGGTCACAGCCGATGGCAGTGACGAAACAGCTTGAACCAAGTTCCAGCCACATTCTCTCAGCATGGTTCCTGGGTTCAACCCCCCCACCCCCACACACACACACACATACACATTAACCTTCCCTCTCCCTGCAACAGCAGGCAGCATGAGTGCCACGAAATAGAGCCACGCTTCAACTTTAATTATTCAACGCTACACACTCCTCGAAAAACTATTACAGTGCCTCGTCAGCCGGGGGAAATTAAAGCACGGAGTGCGCCGGGTGAGTCTATGATCAAATCCCACACTTATCTGCTGCTGCCAGGACCAATACCGGCACGCCGAATGAAAAGTGTGGGGTTGCTTAGCAACATGCCGATCACAGCGATAAAACCCAGCTGAGTCTATTCGCAGGAATGGGACATGGCCACCCTTACCAACACACACACACACGTTTTCTCAACACCAGACCACCACATCTCAGAGGGCTAAGGTGCCCCAAATCCTGGAGAATCTGCCATGTCTCATTTACACTACCTTCTTTGGTAATGTGACTTACCACTGCACTGAGGAAGTGTGTGTGAGGCAAATTATGCTCTCGAAGCACTTCTAACATCACCACCATCGCATATATTAGACCCTGAAGGCTGCTTAGGCCTAAAAAGGTCATAAAGTGGGTGAACTGAATGTGTGTATACAATATTTCGCTATACTGCTGAGACCAGCCATGGTGTAACTAAATGCTCAAAGCCAATGTTTACTGCAATTTATTTTTGTTGTTGTTTTTTAGTTTCTTAATCATGTTCATAATTTGCTGAAATGGTACTGTAATCTGTAGCACCTTGTTTAACCTCATAAGACTCTACTGCCCTCATATGAGGACATTTTCTGAACTGCACTGTATGTATATGCTTGTAAATCTTCATATGAGGACCATTGGGTATTACTCTTCTGCCAAACGTGACAGTGATCAAGTTCAATCAAGTTATCAGGTGCTAAGAAACAGAAACAGTGAGGGAAAAAAAACAAGGAACACAACATTAGAGTTTGAGTCTCAGGAGGCTAGGTTATTAAAACCTAATTTATGTATTTTTACTGTAGCAATTTCAGATCAAGCTCATAAAGTAGCTCTTTTCTATAATATTCAGGTCCTTTGAACAAATCGAATAAAGCCCTTTTTGGACAGGATTAGTTTTACACAAGGCGGTGGGGGAATTTAATTATTTGCAGGTTTACAGGATTGAGTTCAATCTCATTAATTCTGTCTGAATCCATCATGTCAGTGTTTCATGGATTTTGTGTGTTCATGTCTGGAAAGACAGCCATAGCTTTTGACCTACAGTAAAACGACCTTTAGAAATACACTATTTGGCACTAATTATGTGGACACCTGACCAGCACACCTATATGTGGTTCTTCCCCCAAACTGTTGGAAGCACACAATTATATAGGATGTCTTTGTATGCTGTAGAATTACAATTTTCCTTCACTGGAACGAAGAAGCCCAAACCTGTCCAAGCATGACATGCCCCTGTGCACAAAGCGAGCCCCATGAAGACATGGTTTGCCAAGGTTGGAGTGGAAGAATTTACACAAACCTACATAAAGGTCTGACCTGAACCCCACTGAACACCTTTGGGATGAACTGGAATGCTGACTACACCCTCAACATCGGTACCTGACGTCATTAATGCTCTTGTGGCAGAATGAACACAAATCCCCACAGCCACATCCAGCTTCTGAAATCAAAGCCTGAGTCTCAAATTATTCTCCACGACACCACGCTCCAAAATCTAGTGGAAAGCCTTCCTGAAGATTGGAGGTTATTATAACATAAAAGAGGGACTACATCTGTTCAAAAGGCACATATGGGTATGATAGTCAAGTGTCCACAAACTTTTGGCCATATAGTATATTACTAGGTAATATATTGCATTTGAATTGACATGCTGGTAAAGAGGTAAAGCACTTTATTTTCAGGGCCTGCTTTTTTTTGGCACCAAATTCTGGCTGAGGTTATACAATGAAATATGTTCAGACTTTTTTTTTTTTTTTTTTAACATAAGCTGTTTTGTTTCTGGCATAAAAAGAACTTTTGTTTATCACTCTAAAGGGTTTTTGGTTGGTCCCTGAGGGGCTTCCCTTTCTATAGAAGGATTCTATGTACAACCTGAAAACAGAGGGTTTGCCTTTCAGGGTCCAAGTGCCTGCCAAGGGCCTCTTAAGAAAGCTTGACCTTTAAGGAATTGTTTTTTAAGATCAAAAAGAATGGCCAGTAATGGACATCCATCCATCCATCCATCCATCCATCCATACATCCCGCTTGTCCGTTTAGGCTACTGTCAGAATGTATTATTGCTGTTGAAGTATCCTGCTGCACTGTTTCCCTCTTTCAAATATGCAATACTAAGACATGTTTACTTATTTAAAAGAAAGAACTGGTCCATGTAGAGACACTTTGATGACTCCTTCAATTGCTTCCATCCATCCATCCATTATATATACTGCTTTTCCATTAAGGGTTGCAGGGAAGCTTGAGCCAGTCCCAGATGACTTTGGGTGAGAGGTTGGGTACACCCTGGGCAGGTTGCCAATCTATCGCAGTGTTAACACGGAGAGATGAACAACCATTCACACTCACGTTCACACCTGTGGGCAATTTAGACCAGCCAATTGACCTAATCTGCATGTTTTTGGACTGTAGGAATAAACTCTAGCACCTTGAATAAACCCAAGAAGGCACGGGGAGAACATGCGGAGAACTCCACACAGAAAAACCCCAGTCAGCTGCCAGGTTAGAACCCAGAACCTTCTTGCTGTGAGGTAACAGTGCTAACCACAGCACCAAATATCTGTAATAATCGGCGATTTTCTAATTGCAATATTTTACGCATCCAACCGAAAGTCTGTAATGAACTTATAATGCGTTATACACTTTTGTAAGCCTTTGAGTCAAGTAAACATTGACAACCCAAATTTATATCGCAAAATACACCATAATTTGTTGTGCAGACGCTCTTCTGACATTCTTATGATCATTTATTGTAATGCTGACATTGGGGAGTCATGTACTGAATTTATGATGTTAGAACACATTATAAACACATAGAAAGGAAAAAAATGTGTGTGTGTGTACCGTATCTGTCTTTCAGCAAGGATGATGAGGAATTTGTGCAAAGAATCTGTCCAGAATGCACTAACAATATTACGAACATTGAAGAATGATACTCTTTTATATTATTAATGGAATTTATAGTATTAATGAATTTGCAACTCTTACTTAATCAATGATTTAGTAGCCCTACTCTAGCTAATCACTGATGACCATTCAGAGAATAATAGCATTACTAATAATGTAGACTGTATTGTATGAAGCACATTTAGAGCTGCAAGTATGCTATTTCTGGTTGGTCAATGAGAGAAGAGAGTGTGTGAGTGATGAAGGGAGAGAGAGAATCTTACTCCTGGGTATTGCGTAGCTGATGCTGAATTTCTTTCTTGAGATATTATCCAGAACTGTTTTGTGGTGTAAGGCGTAAAAAGCAATCGGTGTACTCTTCAAACTAAGCTTGTTTTGATTACACAAAAGGCTAGAACCTTTGGCACCGGAAAGCTGGAATTGTGCTTATTTCATTGGGCACCAGCCCAGTACCAAGGGTTCCAGGTATAAGATATATTTTTGTATTCTAAGCCTGAAACACTCTTCACATGTCCCATTCAGCTTTTGGAAAGAGACGTGTACAATAAGTATCAGACGCTGCATGGGTATACTGTCTGATAACTGATTGTACACGTATCTAGTCACATTCTTCAGAATCCTGACATTCTGATTGGTTATTTGCACTACTGTGTGTATGCAAGCTGGTTTCTAAATCAAAGTCTGACTTGAGAGATTGACCCAAAAAAATCAATGGTACTTGGAGGAGGGGCTAGTGACACTGTTTGTTATTGATTGATTATGAATTTTAAGTCACATAACACGCAATACCATGTACACAGAAACACAGAGTAAATTTTTTTTTCTCGGCGCTTTTTGCTGTATGAAAATATTTGAAAATTTCAGACTGGCGTCTAATCCCTGGTGTATTCCCACCTCACACACAAGAGTTGATTAGATACACTCCGGATCCACCGTGACCTTGACCAGGATAAAGCACTTACTGAAGACGAATGATTGAATGCAGCTTTTTTTGTGTGTGAAAATAATGACATCGTTCTCCATACGGATATGGACTTCGGAACAACGCCTTTACGCACATACACAAGCAGTGGTGAAGTCCGAAGCCGAGAAGCGGCGCGGCAGAATCGGATCAGCCTAATCGGTTACATCTATTACTTCCTAAATAATGAGACAAGACAGGAACACTGAAGCTAATTTGAAGCTTTAAAGAGAGAGAGAGAGAGAGGGCGAGAGGGAGGAGGTGAAGTGAGAGAAAACAGGAAGCACAAATGTGAAAGAGAAAGAGGGAGCAAAGATGTAATAGATGTGATTTGGTATTCTGCCTCAGTGAACACAGCCACAGCAATCATCTATTTGACACAAATGTGCCAAGTATCCAGAGAAATATTAGCACTCTCGCAACTGTGCATTCGGACACTGGCCATCAATCATCATCCACAACGAAGTCACCAAGGAGGGAAAAAGCCTAGAAATGCTACGGCATAACTCGGAGACAAGGTCTTCCCTCAAGCTCACACACACACACAGGACAGTCAGCACAGGAAGGCTTTCAGCACATGAGAGATGAATTATTCAGCATTCAATGACAGGTGATGAATTAACACAAAACAAATAGTTCTGCTTAAACACACTACAGTGAGATTGCTATTCACAAAAATGCAGCGATGATGGCAATCGAGTTAAAACACACTCATCTCTCGGACTTTTTTTTTGGGATTGATGAATATTTCACTGCGACTACTGAAATTACCCTATTGTTGTTTTGCACTGATATTATTATTGTTGCATTGTTTTGAATTCTCGATTTTGAGCTTCATTCATTTCCTATAACTCACAGTCATTTCAGCTGTAAGGTAAATCGCAGGTTTATGTTAATGCGCTTGTTTTAATGCATTTCCATTTCTATAGTAACAGCTTAAACAGGGACTTGTACAGTTTTCATGCTCCTTGGAAACAGATATATGTCATCGTTGATATGGTGAAGATTTCTGTGAGGCGATGTTTAACGTCTTTGGAACAGTCAACGATAAAGCAGTTCTTTTTTATCTTCGCACCAGGAGACCGATCTTTAGGTTACGTGACAAGATGTACATATATAGTTTTTGTCTCATTAACTTATAGAGATAAAAGCCAGGCTGGTCTGGGAACTACTGTTTATAGTTGTTATAACATAGGCGATAACGGGAACTAACTTGTTTTTTTTTTGTTTTTTTTAGAAATAAATAATAAATAATTAGCATTAAGAAATGAATGTGGTATAAAACATTTTAGTAGATGCTGTTACAGGTACACTTTGTGCTTCTAAAAGGTTCACTAAAGCTCAAGATTGACAGTGACTACTTTATGACTGATGTGTAACAGGAAGCAAGCTGCATGTTGTGTTTGGACAAATGGATTAATAATTTGTCGTTGTAAAGTGAAAGTAGTTTGTAAGGTATGAAAGCATTTCTAGATCTCCAGTAATAACACCATTTCAGAGATTGCTGTGATTTGCAATATTTATACGCAGTACATTTTGCTAGAGTCTGGGTTGTTTGGGATTTTTCTGGCCCTGAAATTAGCTCATCTGGGAGCTACAACCAAACTAATCAGGTCTGCCTCTGATAGAAGAGAAAACGTACAAGTTGTTCACGGAGACGTCGTTGTCTGTTTGGAGGGGTGTGTGTGTGTGTGTGTGTGTGTGTGTGTGTGTGTGAGTCTAGGCTAGAATCATTTCCTCTGGTTCTCCTTGTGTGCACCAGAGGGAGCTAAAAATGACAAACTGCAACTTTAAACAGAATGTTAAAGGTTTAAACAGAATACAGTTACTATACATGCTAGGATGTGAATAAATAGCCAGTTAACAACATGACACGCACATTTATACAGAATTTTTGCTGTATAAATTCTCCTCTCATGTATTATAATGTCTGTTCAGGTTCTGTTTCATTTGTGTGAAAAGCCATCCCCAAAACGGAATTCTAAGGCTGAACATAAACGTAATGTCTACAATAAAGACGGACTCTATAATTCTGAGGCTGATGGGAATTAAAGCCATTATGCGTGTGTAAATGTCAGAATAATGAGTTATAATAACTGGGTAAATGACATAATAACAGGGATAATAGATATAAAAAAAGAAAGATCGTGTTTGCGTTTCAGAGGAAACGTCGTTGCAGGCTAGAGGGCGACGCCGCAGCACGAGCTATTCATTAAGCTCAGGCTTCCTGATCCAATCAATAACACGCCTTTCCAATTACACAGCGAGGAAGCCATAGTAAACTCTCGCTGTCCGTAAATGTTTTAGTATTGACTGCACTGGAATCTCACCTTGTGCCGAGCATGAAAACACAGCAAACCTGCTGGGAGTGAAGCCAGGTGGAAATAAGCAACGACAACAACAACAACAAAATTCAAACCTAAAGTAATTGGTGTAAACCCAGCAAAAATTCAACAGGAAATAAGAAACAGTTCTTATAAAAATGAATAATGAGTAAGACACGTGATCAGGTGGCACACACACATACACATACACGGTAAGTTGTTTACATCATTTCTCTGCGTGGACAGAGACAAAGTGAGACAAGTGGCCAATTGTCGTTATCGGGCTTGTCCTGATTCAGCTGCCTGTGCACTCCTGCGCGTGCTGACAGCTTGGTGTGTGCGTCCATTATAAATAGCTTCGCAGAGCAGAGACGTTAGAAACCCGCTCCGGGACCGACGTTCCACCAAATCAGAACTCCCATGATGCCTTGTTATGGGCCCCGCCCCGCTCGGGGCGTGTAATGAAATATGTCCGTGGTGATGTATGGCTGCTGGAGAGGCTCTGCTGGAAAATTGAATCACACTAACTTAATTTGCAGTCAGGGCAATCAAATTACCCACTTTTTTCTTTTCCTTTTTTTTTTTTTTTTTTTTTTTGGCTGAAACGTTTCAGCCGACTATCCTTTCTCAACACGAGGAAACGAGAGGAATAGAATTCTAAAAATTTTTGAAGCAATAAAAAAAACAAAACATATTGCCTGTAGCAACCGTTTGTCATGTTGCGGTTTAGCTTGAAAAACATTGTTCAATAAATATCACGTATTCTCACAATCAGACAGGCGTGACACTGCACATAACACGTTCTTAATAGTGTCAATTTTATTAGCATACTGTAGATACACTCTCTGATTACCAGATTGTTAAAAAAAACAAACAAAATAAAACCAGTTCTGCAAATGAAGCTTTAAATTTAATCTGGGTTTCCATTAACCTGCTTGGTGCGCAATTTCAAATCGCGAACTAAGAAATGAATAATGGAGACACGTGAATTTCGAAAGAGCTCTCAAATATCACAAAAAACTTTATACGCTCGCTGAAGGTGGTTTTTCAGATGATTCGTTAAAGCGACATTTTGCGAAATTGAAATGGAAACACATTTTTCACACTTAAGAGAGGAGAAGCTAGCGCGAAAGAATAACCCAGCTTTAATCCCGTAACATCGCTCAATGGGAACACAGACCATTCGCTACTGTGTTTTGTCAAAATTTTTAAAATATCGCTTCTATTTAGTGCAAATCTGCAATGGAAACCTGCCTAGAGAGAAAGAGAAGACTTAAGATAATAGGACAGCATTAGACCTGCGACACTGCCAGCAGTTATCAATCTGTCATCAGATCAGGGCATCTGGTGGATATTTAAAAGAAAAAAGAAAAGAAAAAAAAGATTGGCAAACACACCACTAACTTTTAAACTTATAAAAACAAAATGCTGTGAACCGTTTTTTCAGGCTAATATCTTTATTCGGTTCAAAAGCTTGTTGTGTCATGGTGTGTAAAAGTCAGATTGCTTTAAGATCCCGAAGCTTGTGGCCAGAAAAGTACCAGAAACTAATCTTGCTACCCTCACTGCCAAAAAAAATAAAAATAAATAAATAAATAAATAAATAAATAACTTTCTTTTGAGCAAAAGAAAGTATACTGAATAGAGGCCAATTTATCTGGCATTTTCTGGCACTTTACTAATTTCCATCCATCCATCCATTATCTATACCCCTTTATCCGTCCGGGTTGCGGGGAAGCTGGAGCCAATCCCAGCATCTTCGGGCGAGAGGCGGGGTACACCCTGGGCAGGTCGCCAGTCC
>JAQMYM010000039.1:4538010-4549185 GCA_030014255.1 Parauchenoglanis ngamensis | reverse complement strand
CACACACACACACACACACACACACACACACACACACACACACACACACACACACACACACACACACACAGCAGGACTTGTTTCTCTTTGTCTTCTCCACACACATGCAAAGCAGGTACACCTACACTTATACCCCACTCCCCCTTCCCCAAACACACACACACACACACACACACACGGACCTGTTTCACTTGCTTGCTGCAGCACACATGCAAAGAAGATACACACTCACTAAAAGAAGGCCCATGTCTCTCTCTCTTCCACACACACAGAGCATATTTCTATGTCTCTCTTGTTTGCAAACATCAAAATGAAGAAAAGGTCTGATCTCTGTGACTTTGATCGTGGCATGGTTGGAGTATTTCAGAAACCACTAATCTCCTGGGAATTTCACTCACAACAGTCTCTAGAATTGACACAGGATGGTCTGAAAAACAAAAACCACTGAGTGAGCGACAGTTCTGTGGGTGGAAACACCTTGTTGGTAAGAGAGATTAGAGCAAAATGGACAGATTGGTTCGAGCTGCCAGGAAGGATATAATAACTCTATATATACCCTAAATATAGTGTATTGCTATAGATAAAGTAATATAACAACACTTTACAACCGTCATGATCAGAAAAGCATCTCAGAGGTGGATGAGCTACAACAGCATCGGGGTCCACTCCTGTCAGCCAAGAAGAGGAACAGGCCAGTGTCCAGCTTCATACAGTCCATCAGTCATAAATATCCAATCTACTGCCAAGAACACACCTACAAGGTGACTACATACAGTGGTCAGTATGAGTAGACAGTGATTAAAAACCCCAGGCAGCAACGCTTCTGTGCCTCATACACTCGTATCTCTCTCTATCTCTCTCTCTCTCACACACACATACACACACACATGCTATGCCACACAATACTAGTGCTTTGCTCAGAATAATCATCCGCCCAAATAAAAACTGATCCTATAATGCTTCCTGTTTGTTGATGGACAGTGTAGATGGGGACTGAGCAATTGCGCAGAGCATCAGATGGGCTACAGTCAGTAATTGTACACCTACAAAGTGCCTCATTTTTATCACAGGTGATATGATAAAATACCATCCATGTTTTCCAGCTTCTCATGTTGTGTGTGCTGTAACAGAGATGACACTCATTTCCATAAAGTAATTTTCCTCTACAAATACATTACCAAAAGAGACAGAGCCTGTTTCTTTTAAACACACTATGTGCTTGAAAGTCTAAATGTGTGTAAAAACTTAAACAGGAAAAGTAGCTTGCGTACGTTTCATGAGCTAAAGCTGCGCCCTCTCATCCATCCTTCTGTAACGTGAGGCATTTGATCCCTCTCTGATCCCTCTCATGGTAAGAACTCTGAAGAGCATGCTCAAATCATAAAAGTGTTAAGAGCCCTCCTTCAACTCTGAATCAGCCCTTTCATCATCAACTGTACAATTATTATAAAGAACAATTTTATTAACATAATACTTAAAAGAAAGTGGTAGGATGAATGGAATGTTAATGGTGAGCTTCGAAGTGTCATTCTAGCAGGATTTTATACAGTATGGTTAGTCTGTGCTCCCATAATGCACTGCAAGCAAGAGTCAGGTTTTACACTGAGAAAGGTCTGTGAGAGACAAGGGCCACAAACGGAATAAATAAAACCGCTGTTATTTTCGACAAAGCTCTCATTTTGTTTCACATCCTGGTGTAATTGCTAATTAGACCATTCGTTAGCATGCTATTAGTTAAAGACTACAAAAGCATAAACTTTAATTACACGCAAAGGTTATCGCCAGTGCGAACAAATTCATTCCAATTGAAGAATAATCGATTATGTTTTTGTTGCATGTAAAGCTGCAAATACACACACGCACACACACACACACGCATACACGATCAGCCATAACATTAAAAACCAAGTCATCTAGCATTACAATTTGGCCCTTATCAGAGTCACTCAGATGCTTACGCTTGCCCATTTTTCCTGCTTCCAACACATCAACTTCGAGCACTTGCTGCCTAATTTCACCTTCAAAGGTGAAAGTCAAAGCTTACACTGAGAGTAGATATCCAGGGCTACCTTATGAATAAACAATAAATCTTATACGACACATCTGGATAACAAGAAACGTCTGTCGCGTGTTCTGTTCCAATACTTTAGCTCACTTGAAAAACTGGGTGGTTTGATACATGTGTTAAGTTCTATATTGTTTAACATACCCAGATGTAAATACCAGGGGATGAAAGCTGAAACTCTGATCACTCTTCTCATATTCATCTTCTGATCTCACACGCACATGTCTTCAATGCACAGCAAAAACTATTTAATTGGCCTTCCTGTTCCAATACTTTAGGAAGACACTGTAATCAATGTTATTCACGTTACCTGTCAGTTTTAATGTTATGGCTGATGGGCGTACGTGTACAAATGTAGCTGCTACGTTCACATAGACATCTGTGCACCTTTTGCGGTGCTGAAATACCTTCCTTGACTCTTTCTCCCGATTTTGCACGTCGAACAAACGCACTGAAACGTTCACACCCCCGCTGATATGCTCTGCTTCATTTATTTGAATCTGTGCCTCGTTAAAGTGTGTAATGAGTGAAAGCGTTCACCACATGTTCACTTTGGTAGTGCCTTATTTAAGGCATGAAAAGTTAAGGCAATGATTGTTAGTACAACAGCTCCAGCACACCATATAAAAAGAAAATATTGATTTTACAGAGAGCTGGAGAGGAAAATAAAAGGATATGAGCATGACTAGGTTGAAAGGTTACCTTTAGTACAGAAATGGAAAAAAACGCAAAGACTTGAAGACAGAGTGTGAGCAAAAAATAAAAACGGATAGAAATTCCAGAAAGAATCACAAAAGTTTGAAGCGTCAGTCGGCGCATCGCGTCGTTCTACAGCGCCCCCTCCATTTACGCTGGTATTGCACCATGTTGCGATTTCTAATGAGTGACAGCATGGAGGACATGTGAGGCAGCCATCTTGTGTATACGCAAGAATAATCCAGGTTTTAATACGATCCAAAGTTAAGACCTTGCGTAAAACAAGGTTAAGTTTCAGACGAGAAGTGCCGTGAGTCTATTCTAGAAATCGCTTACCAACAAAAACAGTGTGTTTAAAAAGCTGAACACGCTGCTTTTCTTGTTGAATGATTTTTTCTCTCAGCGACAAATGGGATTATTAGCTGGGTAGTGAGATTTCGAGTTATTTTCTCAATAGATTTCATATTTAGGAATGTTTAGGAACAAGGATGCTCTAGTTGTTGAAAATAACATAAAAAGCACAAAAGCCTTTACCCATCTTCGAATCTGACCAAGTTTATTTGCAAATAACAACTACGAAGTAATTAAAAAAGTTGACAGAATGTTCATCCTCGCTCCATTTCTGGTAAATATTAAACACTGAACCAGATTTATTACGGTCAGTCTGCATTCTACATCTGCCTCGAGTCTGGTGCCTATCACACCCGCCATCCGACCTCCATCCGGCCATCTGATTCTTTTAAATAAATTCAACGCGGATCGTATTTTCTTACGACGTTTTATTGAATTAGGAATGCCAAACAGATCTGAAAACAATCAGACACAAAAGTGTACATGGCAGCTCTTCTTTTATTTTCTCTTTCTTATGTAAATGAATAAGAACTTGCTTACTTACTTAGCTCAGGGATACTCAATATGGACTTGGTCGGAGTGATGGCTTTCTTCTTCACCTTCTGATCTGAATTGCACTCATCTGTAACGTCATGTATACTGAAGTGGATAGTGTTCTCCTCCAAGCGTGTTTGACCACCCCATGCTTCTGCATTCAGAGGTAAAGGAGGGGAAAAAGGCATATAAATCCAACCATTTGACATATACACATGAAAAGTCGATCCCAGTATCATGTATTCTCAATATACCCAACAGTTTCCTCGATCTCATTTAGCGCTCAGTGTTTCTTCAATAAGGCAATTAAAAAAAATCAGTAGTCAACGAATTTTAAGTCAAGTTAAACTACCAACATGACAATATTTATCTCTGAAGTGATTTCAGATGGCAAATTGCTCAACATAAGAATCTTCAACTGCTTTTCAACCACGTAAACAGTAATCAATGTTGAAACAGCTGTGTTTGCCCAGGGGGTGTCGTTCCTGGCAGGTGGCATCACACTCGATCAATGTGCAACGCTGTTAAGATGCTCATTAGCTGGTTAATTGTAAAGTGGTCTCTCTGCAAACTCTTAACTATTGAAGTAGGCAGTGATACTAACACACTCATTACTAATGCTCTGACAAGAGGTTTGTGCGTAGGAGGAGACGACACTGACGTGAACGCGAAGTGTGTGCTTTAGAGTGTGTATAACAAACACTAGCGTTAGATACAAGTGTTCTTATTAGGATCGAGTTAGTGTGGAATTGTATAAATAGATATAACATTATACAAATAGAAGGGTCCTACTTTTTTTAGCCTACTTAGTAGCTTGCTAATAGACTAATTGAATAACAGCACCGGAAAACAGTATAGATAAACATGAACATGAGAACAGGGATGCTATAAAACCACTTGACTTCTAATATGATGTACAAACATGTAGAACATGGAGGTGGTTAAGATTTCTACTTCTACTAGACGTCTGTTACAGGGTAGAACACAGTTCTCCCAGAGCCACAAATTTGGTGCATTTGTTAAAACAGCCCTAATGTTTTGTTTTGTTTTTTTTTTGCGAAAAATGTTTTACTGTGACAAATTAAATCAAACAACAATTACGCTTGAAACGTTTCCGTTTTAAGATTCAAATGTTAAATAGATACAGAATAAACGGATATGGATTGAATTAAAAACATGCAAGCGTCCGCAAAAAAATTAATTAGTGATTTAACTGATCTCTACTCTCCTGCATTGGAACATTCCAAACTTTTGCTAAATCTTTGGGCTAAAGCTTACACTAAAGACCATAATAATCACTTTACCAATCTAATTGTTACAATGCTTTTTAGACACAATCTTTCATTATTATTATTATTAGTTTTTGCAAATATTGATGTAACTGGGGAAATGTTCTCCCTGTGTCTGCGTGGGTTTCCTCCGGGTGCTCCGCTTTCCTCCCACAGTCCAAAGACATGCAGATTAGGTACTCTGAATTGCCCACCGGTGTGAATGTGATTGTGAATGATTGTTTATCCCTTTGCTAGATTGGTGACCTGCCCGGGGTGTATCCCACCTCTCACCTGAAGTCACCTGTTGGTTATATTTATCTGACTGTTGCACAGTAAATTCTCTGGATGTTTGAAATGGAGACTTGGTGGAGTACAGAGAAACATTTATTTGCTGGATATTTTAAGGTCAGCGTTCTGATCTGCATGGTGTACTTATTTATTTAAACTCTGTGTTGATGTTCGGGGTCAATTCAGTCAAAACTCAAGTCAACTGCTGAGGCTTGCAAAACCTTTTGTCAGTAATTGTTGTACTGGCTTGTTCCAGATGGGTTAAACATACTGTACCAGTCCAAAGTTTGGACACATCTACTCACTCGTAGGTTTTTCTTTATTTTCTACATTGCAGAACAATACTGAAGACATCAAAACTATGAACTAACACATTTCTTATAGATTCTTCAAAGTAGCCAGTGTTTACCTTGCTTTGCACACTATCAGCGTTATATTAACCAGCTTCATGAGGTAGTCACTCTTCAGTTAACAGATGTGCCTTGTCCAAAGTTCCTCATTGGAATTTCTTGCCTCGACAACTGCAGTGATCCATATAATGTCAAGAACCACGCAACTATGTAAAGAGAAATGACAGTCCTTCATTACGTTAAGACATGAAGTAATAAAAATAAAGGAAAACCATAGAATTAGAAAGTCTGTCCAAACTTTTGACTGGTACAAATGACCAAACTTTTGACTGGTTATATACTTTTGTTTTATATTACAGTGACTTGTTAAGGCCGTGGTATGATGTGCTTCTTGTGCCTTTCATGTCTTTATATTTATATAGCCAATGTTGATGTGGCGTCATCTTCTTACTCGGTCTCTTGCACCAAAAGTATATATCGGCTACACGTACTTCAGTTCAATCCTTCCAGGAGAATCCTTGTTTCATGTTTTATGTGGAAACAGATTATTTTCCTTCCAGAAAAGGTTTAGAAAATATTAAATAGGTTATTGGTGTTTCAACCCTTGTGAATTCTCCCACCATGTGTTCAGTGTTCCTGGGATAGACTCCGGATCATCCTAAAGCGTTTACTGAAGCTGGATGAATAAAATCGATCCAAATATTTCTCGCATTATGCTGGAATTCTATTGGCTGATAGTTTTGCTTATTGTGATCATTTCCTTCTAGAAATAAGTTTGTCAGTGTAATAAGACAACATGTAATATGTAGTAGTGAAAATGTCTAGAAATGTCTAGGCTTTCATCATTTTTATATGTATTTGTTTTATAATAATCTCATAATGAGGAATATTAGCTAAATTAGTCTAATTACGTACATCTATAAGGGTTCTCTTATATCTGTGAAGCTTCATCTGTGAAGGTAATGTTCATAGCATATAAATTGTACTGTGTGTTTTGTTTTTTAAACTTTTTAAATCACTACACCATGAAGAACTTACTGCAGGAAAAACCTACCTAAGCTCTCACTTCCAGCTGGAAGCTTCATCAGTGTGATAATGATAATGTGCTAATGATACACGTGACTTAAGAGTCTCGTCCCAGATGTTAGGCTAGTAGCTAGTACCAGGCCTGATACATATTTAGGTCCAGTTGGTTGACTCGGATGTAGATTGCTTCTTTTACCCTTCGTTCAAACCAACAGGGGTCCCTATCCAATATCTGGACGTCACTGGTGTCTGTTTGACGTATATGTATGTGTCTGTGAACTTTTCAAGAAACGATACTGGGTTTTTTGTGTTCCATAATCCGGTTTCTATGTGTCCTTAAGGTTTCAAGATGCCCAAACGCTCACTAATCCAAAGGACTCTTAGAAACCCTTTTTTGTGTGAAAGTGTGTTACAGATTCTGTTTGTTCAGCCGAATTTAATTTAGTATTATTTACATTTCTACAACACTTTTGCCGAAATCTGGGTCTAGATCTAAATCCCTAATAAGAAAGACAGTGACAATAAAAGAAAAAAAAATCCTGAGAGGAACCAAGGGAATTTAAAAGTGAACCCAACCTCATATGGAAAACACCAGATAGTAGGATGTAGATTTTTTCATTATACAGTCATACAGTATTTGAATCTTTCTCTTCAAATGCTTGAAGTTTGAGTAAGAACACTAATTAGTCAAGAAGTGTTGCGTTTGGAACACAGCCTGCACGTGTAAGATGTTTCCAGGCTGTAAGCATTTGGACCACACATCATTATGGCTGGAGTGTTTCAGAGAGCTTAGTTATGCATGTATGCATGCTGTTTGTTGTGACAGACGCATTGCAGCTGCATGACGTCTTTTAAATGATGCAAAGTGGCCCTGGGAGACATGAAAGACTCAGTGAAGCGGATTGAAGATGTGAAGTGTCAGCTCCAGTGGTGCATACACACACACACACACACACACACACAGTTACTGTGTGAAGCAAATAATAATAAAAAAATGGTTTCAAGTGTTCACTTGATGATATAATTCTAACCATTCATACGTAGCATCGTCCACTTTAAGCACTCATTACACACTGTGCACTTTTGCCTGTGAAACTATTTCTCTTGAAACTATGTTAACACAATCATGTAAAGTTGTTGTTAGAGTGGCAAGGCAAGATACAGAATAATACTCTGTGTATCAGGGATGTGACCTTACATGCTACAAGATTATAACACATGGAAGCTTAAATTCTTAAAGGATACCGCATTAAGCGAAATATAAGGAAATGTAACCATTGTACTATGACTATGGTTATGTCACTATGTTGGTTTCCTTTGGAACTAGCCTTGCATGGACACACTTGTATTGAATTGTATGGATGGATTATTAGATGACGGATTTTTTTGGTCTTGCTTCAAACTCCGAGCCATATTTTTGATGGCTATGTGTATGTGTACGTGTATGTGGATTTGCTTGTTGGGTCCAATTTTGTAGAATTACGGCTAAATGGCCTGAATAGCGGCAGGAGCGGAAAACACATCAATGACCTTTCTGCTTTCACTTCATCACAGAGCGGAAGAGATGAATAGAGTGAGGAATGAGTCAGGAAAAGACAGAGAGACAGACCGAGAGAAAACCACTAAGTCCTACCGGTATATTTATATACTAAATCAATCCATCATCTATACCGCTTACCCATTAAGGGATGCGGAGAAGCTGGAGCCAATCCCAGCTGACTGTGGGCGAGAGGCGGGGTACACCCTGAACAGGTAGAAAATCTAACGCACAGCTAACACAGACAGATGAACAACCGTTCAAACTTGTGGCTAATTTAGAGTAGCCAGTTGACCGAATCTGCATGTCTTTGGGAGGAAACCGGAGCACCCAGAGAAAGCCCACATAGGCACAGGGGAGCATGCAAACTGCGTATAGAAAGGTCCCCGTCAACCGGCAAGTTCGAGCCCAGAACCTTGCAGTGCTAACCGCTGCACCATTAAATAAACATATATTTAGTATAACTGTAAAGATGATTTATATGCCATCATCTTCCTTTCATGATGCGAGAGATCCCTACATCAACAGATTCTTCAATCACTGGCTCTTAACAGCACACGCACACGCAAAATATACAGCTGCTCCGATTTCCATTAATCATCTTAGATTGATACCTAGGTAGCATTGCCATGTAGCAAAATAAATTAATGTAATTATGTCAGCTGGAGGATTCGTCTAGGTAAAACCTCATTTCAAAATCAAATGTTCTACTAAATGTTAAGTTTACCATCATTAAAAATTCAATACACTATAATTGTACATAGAAATGCTATTTAGAAACACGTCTAATCCTTCTGCCTTCATAAATATACTATTATTAATGAACATTTTTTTTTTTGGAGACAATTTGTTTGGAAATAACCAAACTAAAAGTTCCTGACAAATTTTAAAAAAGTTGTGCTAATGCTGATTTTCTTTATACTCATGTGTGTATATTGATAAATGCCAATCATCCATTAATTAAGTGCCTTCTTGGCACAACTGATATACACAAAACTGCTTAAAAGGTAAAAATGATGGCTAATTGGTGAAAAAAGTGCCTCCTAAGCATTGGATATTCTTAATCTTCCAATAATGCAGCTCAGCCGTTGCAGCAAATCAAAACCCATAGACACATTCACACTTCCTTTTGTAGGGTGCCAATAATTTTGTCCTAATTGAATTGCTACGTTTAGTTGTGTTAATTTATGGGGCTGTTGTGAAATGAGATTAATATGAAATTACTGTTGAATAAGTTTCAAAAAATGCTCGCTAAATTTGTGTGGGTAATGAAATAAATAAGCTATTGAATCTTGACACTGAAATTTATTGAAAAATTTGCAGTAACTCATTGCCAGTTATAAGTAATCTAAACCAGTTAGCACTGCTAGTAAACTAGCACATATTCAGGTAGACCTGAACATCTGAGTCTCGTTTTTATACTGTCATATTCATTATTTTATCATATTCATTATAATAACTATTCATATAAGAATAACAAAACCTGTGAGAAATATACCACAACAATCAAAACTATTTTGCTAATCGGTAACATTATCCAAGCTAGCTAGCAATGTAGCTTTTTACCTTTTTTTCTGTGACAAAAATTCCAGATACATGCCATGCAGTAATTTTGTAATTGGACTATAATAGTCTCATGGTTAGTGAGCTCTAAATCAGTTTTTACAAATATACTGAGAAAGTTTATTTACCAATTAGAAAATATGTCTGCTTTTCATCCAAACACAGACCTATATAATCAGAATCAGCCAATAAAGAGGAATTAGCCATTCACAAATTGTGTTTTTGCATTCGTTGTTAATTTCTAGTATTATACTGCTCCTGTTTTACATTTAGAAACTACTTCCAATAGCATACTTATCTGGCTGGAAAGGAAATAGCAATAAATAAATAAATAAATAGCAGTGCCTTTTGCTCCCGAGGTCGACATGGATGTTGACTCAATTCCTTGGCCGTAGACAGCGATGGGGATTCCCTTAAAGGAAAAGCCAGGGGGTCCCGCACCAAGCAAGTTGGAAATCATGAACCATTACCATCTTTTTTTTTTTTTTTTTTTTTCCACAGAAATGTGAAACAGCTCTCTGGTCCATCCGAAGATGAATAGATGTTGATCCAAGTACATATCTCCATATTTGCTCCCCTCTGTTCTGCTCAGTTGAACTCAAAGCCTTGGTTGATATAAAAACTTCATACAGCATGCCTCCGGCAGTATTTGCTCTGAAAAGCCAATCTGTTCCACTGTGACCCTAAATAAACTTTCCAGAAGTCCAGAGTTTTGGGAAGCAGCTTCTAAGCACTTTGCACCAGCAGTGTTGATCAATATTTCAGCTGGACAGGCCTCTGCAGAGCCCTTTCTGTGATGGATGTGGAATATGTGTGGGAACTTTACTGTCTGTGCGGCTGGAGACTGATGACAAATCTGCACTCCACAAAGCAGCGAAACCAGGAGCGATAGTATTTAGACAAATCGCAACGGGCCACCTATGTGTCTATGTTCTTTGTGAGGAAGAGAACGGCACGGCGGAGAGATACAGAGAAAGACAAATAGGCAGAATAAATGCATTAATTTAGAAAAGCTCTGGGACAGTGGGAGTATTTTGCATTCGCCTCGAAACCAAAACCACCTTCAGTAAATGCGTTTGGTTGGATGAAGGCACCTTGGCAGGTTTTTAGAATGCATCTCCCAGAGCCAAAAAAAAAAAAAAGTGGTTGATATTCATGGTGTGAAACATTTTTCATAATTCAGAATGGCCTGTTTAAAAATCAGCTCCCTTTCCTGTCAGCGGTGACAAAGATGGAAGCAGACAGAACATCACCAGTCAGTCACACACCCAACCCATATCCTGCCTTATGGAACTGGGAAATATTATGATATACTGGAAAATCCTATGCAATATACTGTATTTAGTAATATACATTTACATTTACGTCATTTGGCAGATGCCCTTATGCAGAGCGACTTACATATATCTCATTTATACAACTGAGCAGTTGAGGGCCTTGCTCAAGGGCCCATCAGCGATAGCTTGGCAGTGCTGGGATTTGAACTCACGACCT
>JAQMYM010000039.1:4523545-4537910 GCA_030014255.1 Parauchenoglanis ngamensis | reverse complement strand
GGCAGTGCTGGGATTTGAACTCACGACCTTCCGATCACTAGTCCAATGTCTTAACCACTGAGCTACCACTGCCCTCAATATACACTTGCCAGCCACTTTACTGAAATATCCCTGCTCATTCATGCAATTATCCAGTCATCCACAGCAGGTCTAGAGCTTCAGTTAAGGTTCGAATGATCACACATAGCAGTCTCTAGACTCCACGCAGAATGGTACGAAAAACAAAAAACATCCATTGAGCGGCAGTTCTGCAGGCAGAAATGCCTTGTTGACGAGAGAGGAAATTGCCCAGACCGGTTTGAGCTGACAGGAAATCTATGGTAACTGAAATAATCACTCTCTATAACTATGGTGAGCAGAAAAGCATCTCAAAATGCACAACACGTCAAACCTTGAGGCGGATGGACTACAACAGCAGATGATCATGTTGGATTCCACTCCTGCCAGCCATTATCGCTACTGGTTATCCATTAAGGGCCACAGGGAAGCTGGAGCCAATCCCAGCTGACTTCAGGTGAGAGACCGGGTACACACTGGGCAGTCTGTGTACTCAATCTATCACAGGGCTAATGCAGAGAGACGAACATCCATTAGCATTCACACCTATGGGCAATTTAGAGTATACATAAATTCAGTTGACCTAACCTGCATGTCTTTGGGCTGAGGGGGGAAACTGGAACAGGCAGAAGAAACCCACACAGGCACGGGGAGAACATGCAAACTCTTCACCGAAAGGCCCCAGTCGGTAAGCAGGTTCGAACCTAGAAACATCTTGCTGTGAGGCGACACTGCACCAGCCCTCCTGTCAGCCTGTGTAAACTCTAGAGACTGTACGTAAAAATATCTGCGATCAGAAGTTTCTGAAATACTCAAAGCAGCTTGTCTGGCACCAGGAACCGTGTTATGGGCAACGTCGCTGAGACATTTTTTCCTATTCTGAAGTCTACATTAACTGAAGCTCTTTTCCTGTATCTGCATCATGGCATATTATTGGCTGAATAGATAATTGCTTGAATTAATTCCTAGTTATCGCACATGTTCCTGGTGAGTGAATGTATATGCTAAGGAATAAATCAGATTGTTTGCTTCTAGAGTGTGGGTGATATGCTACATGGTCTGCTGCTTCATGGTCTTGGAATGTTTCTTCCGCCAACAATTTTGCATCCAAATCGGTATCGCCATCCATGTGAGTTTTGCCAAATTCTATCAGAATTCGTGGCCACAGGCCAAAGAGACTCTGATATATTTTGTGCACTTTTCTGGCCACAGGCTTCAGCATCTTGATGATTTCTAAGTTTCCAGTAGGAAAACAAGCTTTTTATCTCAATGACACAATGAGCTTTTTGGCGCAAGATATAGTCAAGGGACTGTAAAAAAATACTTTTATAGCAACTTTGAAAAAGTTATTGAAGAGTGTTGTTTGAAAGAGTTAGTGATGAGCAAATAAGCTAATCTCACATGTCTATGGTTGGGCACCTACCAAGTGTGTCAAATCACCTTTTTCTGTGAAAGTAGGCAATTCTTTTCCATGTTTATTGACAAAGTAGACCAGACTCTCCAGGGTGTGCTAGAAGTCTGGATTGTGAGTCAGAGTACTATTAGTTAATGAGACGAAAACACTGCTCCAGAGAAAGGTAATGTCGTATATTGGACCCTTGTTATATGGAGAAAGTTACAGCACTTATTAAATTTCTGTATACAAATGCAATGACCTGTATGACATGTTTATTGTGCAGTGACAATAAGTTACATTACTTCTGCTTAAAGTTAGACATATCAACAGTGCAGTATAATAATAATAACTGCATGCCCTATTCACATCTAATTCTCAGCTTTTTTTTCTTTCCTCTGTCTGGTATTTGCCCTCAAATGTAGACCTGGATGACAAAAATCTAAGCATGAAATAAAATAATGTACATTGTCCCAAAAGACATGTTTTCATGTTATTGTGAATAAATTCTAATAAGAACACTTTGATATGCCCATATACCCAAAAACAACTTCTGCCTCACCACACTGAGGCAATTAACGTTTGCCTCTGTGCCAGCGGTCAGTTCTACAAAATCGCAGTGTCCGATAATACACATTAACATGTTAGAGAAAATGCCCTGTTCAATGCAGGTGCACAGCAGAGATGCTCAAATCAACATCAGGTCATTAACCCTATGCTAATTGCTTAATGAGTGCTAACTCCTGCTGTCATTTCCCAGAGCAATACTGATTGGCAGCTGACAGGACTGGCAACACAGCCATTTGGCTCCCATCACCACAAACACACACACACACACACACACACACACACACACACACACACACACACACACATACAGGTTTTACTATCTTTGTGAGGACCGTCACTTCGCATAATGATTAATGCAGCTAATTAACACTACACCTGCACCTAACCCTAACCTTAGTAATGAAAAGGAAACTTTTTGGCTCTTTCACTTTTTCTTATTTGTTGTTTACAAAACCCTTAAAACTACTGTGAAGACCACCCACTTGTGAGTTCCATCCAAAATTGTCCTCAAAAGGATAGTAAAATCTCACATTTGTTCCTCACATGGGTACAACCCGTACCCCCCACCCCACCCCACACACATTTAATACTTTTATTTGGCTCTTAACACAGAGAAAAAATTACAGATTCATAAGTGAATATAAGAACGTTGCTGGTTTGTACAGTTACGAATCAAAGACAGAATGCTTGCACTACTACTCTGTCATCTGTCCAACTCTAGTAATTATGGGTAGACATGACATCATCGTCTCCAGATGGACATGCTACCTATAATGGCAGAAATTCAACAATACTTTGCCAATCTTTTTGCATTGGGCTTGCTTAACCAACCCAGCTACAACCTACATAAACAAATGTTTATGCACATGCCCAAGACTCCCAAACACAAAACAATTAGCTGGCAATAGAAATCCAGGCTTGTAATAATGCCAAATAATGGCTAATATTTCAACAATTTGGAGTGTGACAAGTGTCCATATAGAGTACAAATTAAAAGAGCATCCTATTTCAAAAATAGTCACTGTTTTACTATTCTCATTTATAATAGTGATGTTCTTGGTGGGGTGGCACAGTGGTGCAGAGGTTAGCACTGTCGCCTCACAGCAAGAAGGTTCTGGGTTCGACCTGCCAGCTGACTGGGGCCTTTCTGTGCTGAGTCTGCTTGTTCTGGTTTCCTCCCTCAGCCCAAAGACATGCAGATTAGGTCAATTGGCTACACAAAATTGTCCATAGGTGTGTGTGTGTGTGTGAATGGCTGTTCATTTCTCCGTGTTAGCCTTGTGATAGACTGGCAACCTGCCCAGGGTGTACCCCGCCTCTCACCCAAAGCCAGCGGGGATTGGGTCCGTCTCCATGACCCTTAATGAATAAACAGTGCCTGTGTGAGTTTCAACTGGGTGCTTGGGTTTCCTCCCACAGTCCCCAGACATGCAGATTAAGGTAAATGGTTACTCCAAATGGCCAATAGGTGCGAGCGTGAATGGTTGTCAGTGTCTTTGTGTTAGCCCTGCGACAGACTGGCGACCTACCCAGGGTGTACCCCGGATGGATGGGATAAATTGAGGGTGGCTCATTGGAGTAGCGAGTCGCAGTGTCGCCTCACAGTCCTAGGCTGCCCTTAGGTTTAATGTGTGTGTGCGCGCGCGTGTGTGTGTGTGTGTGTCTGTGTGTGTCGCCCTGCAATAGCTTGGCATCACTTCCAGTATTCTTGGAAGTATTCCTACCTCACGCAGAGTATTCCTGGAATTAGCTCTGGCTCCACCATGGCCCTGACCTGAAGATGAATGAACAGATGCTCCAATTAATGGACTTTAAGTACCAAAAACCTACTATAAATATTATAGGAACAACACTACTACACTTGTTCAGAATGTATGAATATGCATGATATGGAAATTGGACACATCACTGTGTCCTCCTGGCATGCAGAACCCACTACCCTGGTCACGCTATGGTATACAACGTTATTACAATGTTGGAAAATGCTCCTTGTCTGTTGGAGTCCAAGGAGAAGACAAGCAGAGATTACAGCCAGCTTTTTGGTTTTCTGTTGGTTTATAAGACAAAGGCTTGTGAATTCACAGGTCCCAGATCACCTGGATAACTGATAGCAGAAGCACACAAGTGTCCTTTCCCCATCCATGAATTGGCTTTATGGCCTAATGAACTGTCTTCCTTATTGGATGGAATTTATATCTGTAATGAGCAAGCTAGAGGCGATGGTGGCAGTGGCAAGGAAACATCCCTGAGACGACTCAAAGAAGAAGAAGCAGCCTTCAGAGAACCAGACTCAATAGGGAATCTGTCTCTTACTCGCAAATGTACAGTATCCAGTTTTGAACCAAAGGTGAGTCTTGGGCATAAACTGGTTTGCAAATCTTTAGAGAGTCTAAAGCAACAGAAGACAAGACACAAGTAAGATCTTAAAATTAAAAAAGTTTTTGATTACGGGGGTACTTTCATATAAACAAAAGGATGTTAATGCAGGACTCAACCGTAATGTTTAGTTTTAAAAATAAAACTAACACTGACTACTGTAGCAGAGAACACAAGACTATGAGATTATGGCTCACTCGCCAAGGTCTGATTTAGGCACGACATCCAAACGCTGAGTGACTTTAGATCACCTGTCTTGCTGAGAAGTGAATTACACATAAGGCCTCGTTAAAGACACGTCAATGGGGACGAGTTTTTTTTTCTATGGAACGTGCTTCGGCTCGGGATGCATAGTGCTGGAGAAAGTGGTGAGAAAATTACAGAGGACGTCTTAAAATGCTGATTTTCCAAAAAAGGTTCCAAAAGAGGAAAGGCAAAGAATGATGGAGAAAGAAAATGCAGTAAAACATGCACACACACACACACACTGAAGGAGACATAAGAAGGAGAAAAATACCTTAGGACACACAGGACAAGGCTATAAATAAATGTGGTGGCTGCTCCAGTAGGCCACTAGCACCTTTCCACCCTTTTCTTTCAGAAAAACGGAAGGAAAAAATGTCAAGTCTGCCTAAAAAGGACTTGTTCTGTCTCCTTAAATCGACCCTAAGCTACAGGAACAGTCTGGAGACCTTTAAAAAATGTTCAGTCCATGAATCAAAATAACTCAAATTGAGGACCATTAGAGTATTTACGGCATTTAAAACGAAACAAGGTTCATTTGAAGATGAAAATAAACGTAAGGTTCATCTTTGTGTTGTAGTGAACATTTAAGTCACTTTGTTGGTTTAAAAATGACTGACTGCAGTCCATCTGTTTGCTGTGTTTAATGTGCCTCCCCCCGCCACTCTGTCCATCGGTGCGAAGGGACCACCACTGCGCAGATATTATTTGAATGGTGGATCATTCTCAGCACAGCGGTGATGCTGACATGCTAATGGTATCTTAATGTGTGTTGCTGAGATTTAAAAAAATAAGATCCTCAGTATCCCTACTGGGGTGAGAAACAGTCCATCAGTCAAACATTTTCAACCACAAGCAGTGCATTGGTCATAAACCGACACTGATAATGGCCAGACAGCAATTAACTCGAACTGTGAAATGAGCAAAGTGTACACCTACGAAACAAAGCGAAGCAACAGGATAGGTGTAAGGAATAAAACACAGCAGTGACACAGGGGGATGCTGATTATTTTCCTGTAACATCACATCTGCAAGGGTTTTATTCCTCACGTCACAGAGCTTTATCAAGGTTATTTATTAAAGAACAAATTATACTTCTTATCCAATTATAGTTACATTTTGGGGAACGTTCACAAAACCATTATACACTTATAACTCATGTTGTTGGAGCTATAAACCATTTGGATTTGTCCATCACCAGACTTTCTTTCGTACTCTTTCATAAATTTAGTAAAACAAACAAACAAAAACTTCAACATGAAACTGCAACATGCAAACTCCGGTCCTGAAGACTTTTTAGTCTTAAGTCCGTGTTAATACGTTTTAGATTTAAAAAGGATACATCGCGAGTGATAAGCCCCGATCAGGTCGCGAACGTGGGTCTCTGTGTCGTCGTTTCTTAAAGCCTACGTTTTCCCTCGTCCACACTAAAACGCAACTCTTGGAGTTTTCGAACTAAAACATGTCCGGCAGCATTTCCAAAACTTCATTTTCGGGCTTGAAAACTCCGGAGTAGCACGGACGCCAGGTGTAAACGTAGCAAAAGTGATGCGTTTTAAAATGATAACATATTAGTGTGGGCATAGAATCTGTTACAGCTTTACCTCTGACTCTTTTAAAGTACTGATAGTTGCGACTCCTAAAAATGCTACATGCAATAAATGTACACTCCTGGGCAAAAATAATGAAGCAAACCCAATATTGCAAAACAATAAGCTTTTAATGGTCTCAATAAAAATCACTCGGCAGAAAATAAACAGGAAGGAAAAAAAGCACTCCTGAGACCTCGGCCTTCTTCTGCTGGCCGATGCTGGTTGCTGAAACTGTTGGGGGCGGGGGGGGCGCTGGAAACAGGGAAGTTCTCTTACATATTCTTCTGGTACACAAAGAGAAAATCATGAAAAGATTTATACGTTTAATTGATATAAAATTGGAACTAACTTTTCCGAAATATCTTCTCTCTGTAAAACGCCGTCTGCAGGTTTACCCACAAGACTTAAAGGGAAACGCTCCCACGCCAATTTACTTTATCCATTTGCTTCATTCTTGCTAATTTTCCTCACCAATGATTTGCTGCTGAGACCATTAAAAGCTTAAAG
This sequence comes from Parauchenoglanis ngamensis, assembly GCA_030014255.1. NCBI lineage: Eukaryota > Metazoa > Chordata > Actinopteri > Siluriformes > Auchenoglanididae > Parauchenoglanis > Parauchenoglanis ngamensis. Next base: position 4,531,172 of record JAQMYM010000039.1, on the reverse strand, counting down.
TTTTGTAATATTGGGTTTGCCTCATTTTTTTTGCCCTTACAGAGCTTTACAATAACGACTTGTTTTTTTATTTCAGTAGATTGAGTAACCCGACATTTCAGACTCAATATGGCCTAATAATTCGTTCATTTCGGAGATCCTGATGACACCACGCTCCCCTTGGCTAGCTAGCTCACGTTGATTTGCACATTCCCCTTACAGGTGCGTCCAGTGAAATTGGCTTTACTTCTTTATCTTCATCAGACGAGCTTTCATCTTTCAAGTCAGACGTCGTTTATATTCTTGAAAAAACGTATGTCCGCTGATGATGTTTGGCTAACACTGCTGTAGTAACTGTTGCTGGAAATTTTATTTGAAGAAACCAGACAAGTGAAGTGATACAAACAGTGAAACATCTCAATGTAGTTATTCTAAATATCAGCACTCTTGGAACATCGCTCATGCAATCAAATTAATGGACCGGAACTGTCGTATAATCTCGAAATAACATGTTAGAGAAAATGCGGTAATATAAATAGAAAACATTTGAGGATTCCCCCCAAACACTGGAAGCGCCATTGTAACCAGTAACAAAAAAAAAAAAAAAAAACCCAGATGAGATAGCACTTTCTAGAAGCATGGTGTGCAGAATGTAGCCACTAGACTTGGGCTCACTTGTAAAACGTGCATCAGCCTTTGTGAAAGCAGCCGTTGTTTTTTAGTGAACCTGGAAAGAGCTAGATGACAAGATGGGTACAGTATTTTAGAGAAGTACTGGGGACTTCAGGATTCTCCAATTCAAATATTTATTCTGTGAGAGCTTTACGGGCAACTTTCCTCTTTCCGCAGTAATGACTGATTTTCAGTGACACTAAACACCTCAAAGCTGTGTGAGAGAACTGGAGAGAAAGCAGGCAGATGAAGAGGAAGAAGTCTGCAAAGTTTCTCTACGCTCTACATGGACCGGTGGTTTTCTCTAAAATAAGTAAAATATTTTAGTATTCCATATGTGTAAGAGGGAGGCCGTGTCACTGGATATTACGATAGCGATGATACTTTCTGTTCGCTGGGTCCATCGGGTTTAGAAACATGTAACGTTTAATTTTTTGCGAGAGAACAACTTGGTGCATTTTCCTTTACACTGAAAGAGGATGAGTTAATGGATTGTATATGATGTGGTCAGACCACGAACCTTCTCCTGTTTGTCCGTGTGAAAGGTCCGCCATGGCCCAAGTCTCTCGGCTACTGAAAGATTGTTGAATTCAATTCCCTTTAACACCAAGGTAGAACTGTTGGGCCCTTGACCAAGATCCTGACCCTGTGCTCCAAACCTCAACGTCCCTCCAAGCTGGAATATCAGAAACCACTTTTTTAAGTGTATATGTATAAAAGAAGTCTTAAAAACAAGGCAGTAGTCTACTTTTTTTTAACCTACATTTTGGTTATTCGTTAGTTCTCACCAACCACAAAGGGTGAAGGCTAGCACGTGCTTCCTGTGAGATACGTGACGGAAAGCGCTATCTACCCTCTTCCACATACACAAGCTCACAAATAGGATAAGCTCATGATTGGTTGCTGTGACTGACAGGAGATTAACTAAATGAATGCCATCCTTCTCTCAATTAATTTGGACTCGTGGACACAGATTTCAGGGTTTTCATCATCGCTCATTTTACTGGTAAACCATTATTCATAAACATTAAGCATTTCCTCAAGCACTTTTTCTTGATCTGGCTCACCTCATTACCTGTCAGTCCTAGTGAAGGACATGTGCCCTCTCAGACACGAGCTGTTTCAAATGCATCCTTCATTCAGCAAAATGTTAATCCCTTATCGAGACGTGCGTCGCATCGTCTTGAAAGCTCGCCCCCATTACTGCCTAATTTTAGACCATACAATGATTTTAAAATTGATTTAAATCCTCATACACACATATACACACTCATACTGATGAGTCCAGAGTCAATAACCCGTGAAAAACAGGCTTTGCAACTCTAATGACTTTGTTTACATCATTAATTTGTGTAAACAGTGGAATCATTTAAAAAAAAAAAAAAAAAAAAAAAAACACACACACACACACACACACACACAAACACAGACACACAACCACACCCAGTAATTACTGAATAACACAGATGATGTAGTCCTAGACATAATGGCTTCCAAAAAGAAAAAAAAAAAACATCACAGTATGGTTTAAAAGAAAATTACACACAAATAGGCTGACTTTCAAACAATCACTGGGTCAGTCAGGGCAACATCAAATCATTTTTACATTCACATGCAGGTACAAACATGGCCAGGGATTGTCAAATGGTCAAGGCATCATTAAAGCACTTTGAGCAGAAGATGCATTTTAGCAAGTCTTAAAATGATCCAATCACATTTGGAGAGCTGGGCAAAGATGAAGGCTGGTCTTAGACAGGAATAAAAAAATAAAAAAATAATAAAATCCTCTGGAGACTTGGTGTTTCTCTGCTCCAAGACACCTGACAGAGATTCTTGTTAAATTATTAAAAAATAAAAATAAAAAGCACAAGCAGAAATTTGCACAAATCCCTCCATGAACCCTTAAAGCAAAACCCCTGCTATTCATATGCTTTAATAAAAATGAAAACCAGCTCTTAAATACACCTTTGCTGTACTTCAGCGCACACAATAGCAGCACAGTTCACTTAGCTGAAAACAAGAAAACTCTCTGCTCTCCTTGCAAAGTGCCCCAGAGAGAAATAACTGGCTCATACAATGTAAAATCACTTAGTCAATTTTTGGGCCAATTTTCTATTGCTGAAATTACAGCGCTGATGTCTGAGAATTGCTTCGTTTGGAGCAGAAAAGCTGGGAACAGTGTTTATTTGCTGCACAAATTACCCCAATCATAACGGCACTCAAGTTACCAACTGTGTCTCTGTGAGGCTGTTTATGCTCCTAATACACAGCAAGCTCAAACCTAACTGTCCGGTTTAGCCTTTTAAACCAACCATTATCAAGGACAGTGTTGGGCGTGGGTGGGGGGGGGAGGGAGCGAGAGAGAGACCATCACAGGGGTGCACAAATTTCTAGCCAAAGCTTCTGGTACAAATTGCATATGCAAGCTTTTTTTTTTTTTTTTTCCTCCCAAGCAGGCCAAGCAGGTTCAGTAGACTTTTGATATAATATTCACCAGTGCTTTTCTTTTTTTTTTTTTTACTCGACTCGTCTAACAACTGACGGAAAAACTACTTATTCGTTTGGAATGTTTGTTTAAAAGTAACACACGCCATTTTTAACACACGCCATCGGTAGGAACTATTTTTACTAGGCATTATTCATAAACGTAAAAAGAAGCTAGATCAGAATTAACGCAACCATTCTCTTACCTAGACAGAAACTAGCTAACGTTGGGGTGCTCACTGACGTATGTTTAGCTAACCAGTGCAACTCTAACACGGCTAGCTTATAATCAGCGCTGTGCTGAATTCTCGATTCTGATTGGTCAGACGGCGTTGAAGCATTTCTAGGTACAGGTTTATATTCATGTGCACATTTTAATACGTCATCACTTCTACAGTACAGTAACGACTTACACAGATTTCGGATGCAGAAACTGATTTAAAGATCGTCGATACGGTGAATTTATTCATTTATTTTAACGTAAGGAGTCTCCAGTGTTAGCGCACTCAGTGTATCAGTCAGAAGTGAAGCTATGCCTTTTTTCCGACACTAGAAACTCTTCAGGATGAAATGCTTTGTGGTTTCTCAATAACAAGACGAAAAGTTTTCTCTTTAGCTATTGAGATCTTCGTGTAAAGACGAGAGAACAGCACAGCTCGTAGGCAAAATAGCTTGAAAATAGTTTTCAAATTCCGGCAAACGCGCCGCTTCATCATGAGAACCTCAGGAGAGGATAAAGACTAGAGCTACGTAAAGCCGCCGCTCTCAGGGATTCAAGCACTCGCTTATTTTCCAGCAATCTGTATTTATGCACATAATTATCTCGTCATACTGTCGAGTTAAATTATGTGGCCGCTTTTCAGCCTAGTTAATTGGACTTCCGGGCGGCGGACCACGAGACTCGGCTGCACGTTGGAGCTTTCACTTCCCCAGTGGGCAAGGTAATGAATTTATGATTTGTCCGACCCTGCGATGTCAATTAACATCTCGTTACAAAGTTTTATTGCGGTGGTTAGCACAGAATTGTAAATTACAAAGACACACAGGTAAATAAAAAAAAAAAAAAAACATTCTGGTGAAAACCCTAACCACACAGCCTGAAAATTAAATGTGCGTCCAGACACTGGAACAGCGTCGTAGCGACTCGGTCATGGCGTAGATTCGCAGATTAAACAAAATCACAAAGTCAATATATTACGATTTCTCTTAACTGATCTTTACAGCTCGATATATTCAACACGTACTCCAGTTACTTTTATCGTTCGTAGATTATTAAAGCCGTCAATGGGATTCGGATCAGAAAACAGGTGAACAGAGCCCGGTCTGTACACTGGATCAAAAAATGCTGACTTTTCTGATTTAAAAAAAAAAAAAAGATAATACACAGGAATATATTACAATTTCTACATAGCATAGCTTTACATGGTAAGAGAAAAGCAGGACGCTTCCTTATAAATAATGATTGCATTCTCACATTAATAAACAACTGGGATTGGGAAATTAAAAGCAAACACACACACAGATCCTGGATCAGTTCTCTATATTCCCGAACAATAATAAAGGTTAAGCTTCGGACGATGGAGCCGATCCTACGTCTGTGTACAAAGGATATTTTTTCTTTGTCAGTTTTCAGCAGTGTTTGTGCTGCATTAATAATTTCCCCATCCCCACACTGCAGCCTGCTTTACTGACGGAGTGGTTTTTTAATTTATTTATTTTTTTATCCCCCCACACCGTCTGCTTGCATAACACAATCGCACATTAGACTGACTCGCTCGCTACAAACATATTATTAATATTTCACCACAGTCTGACTTCAGCGGTCTGCGCTCCGTAGTCGTTTCTGAAGTTCCACCACAGGAGAAGCGTAACCCTTTTTAATATTTATATCGATATTAAAATTTCATTTGATCTTTTGTGCAATATGCAGGCGCTTAACGCAAAGCTACGGCGCCTTCGAAGGTTTCAGACGTCAGGGCAGATCTAATTTATTTTCGTAAATCCGATCTTTTAGACCGAGTGTCCACATCGCAAATTACACGAGATCGTGAGATTTTTTTTTTTTTGTACGGGCTGCAGCCGCACATGCTCGCACGTCCAGATCGGTTGTTATAGCAACACCGTAGACGTTGATATGCGTTTTATGAATTGGACAACATCCAGTCAGCTACTATCAATCTGTTCTATTGCTTCAAGAAGCATGTCTGGATGCGTTCGTCCGCTTCGCCAAGCTGGTCTGTCCTGACGTCATCGGGACTTCTTCGTTGACTGAAATCACCTACAGGGTTAACTCCTTTAATAAAACGGCAAAAACCAAGAAACGTAGCTAGCTAACTGGCGCTACCTTCCAAATAGATAAGCTAGCTAGAGGACGCATGTCAGCTCATAAATAATTAGCTTGCGAACAGCAAGCAATACGTATTAAACATAAATAGCTACTAGTAGCTAAACGTACACTGTGTTAAATTCTTGAATCTGATTGGTCAGATGTTTCAATATCATTCTAATATGTTATTGCTTCTTCAGTAACAATGCAAAAGTAACGCAGAGACTTTTATAGTGGATGCGCCAAATAAACATTAGAAATTGTTGATATGTATACGTCGGGTCTTCTGACGTTTGTTTAGCGTTTATGGAAGGAGTCTCCAGTGTAACAGTCAGAGGTAAAGCTGTCGCTTTAAGCTTTCTGGAAAGTCTTTAGGATGGAAACTGCATTTTGTTTTTTTACAAATTTTGTTAACTATTACGAGAGGCTGGTGAGGGAATAGACGTAATAACGTAATAGACGACAGGAACCGACTTTTTTGTGGACGTTCCAAACATTAAGCGTGACTGTGAATGAATAAAACATCGGAGGAAATGGCCAAACAGTCAGTTACTTCATAGCAGGTCATATCACAACAACCTGTTGAGCATGGCCTTGTTCCATATATTAAAAGCTAAATAGCTAGGTACCTCGGTTAGCTACTTAAAAAAATACCTTCATAACCTAGCTAAACAAAATAACTTGAAACTTGAGGGTTATTTTGTGATGGTATCAGAGAGGACCGTATCATTCTTCACGTTGTCTTAAATGTGATCTGATTGTTGCTGTTTTTTTGTCATTAAGATTAAACGAGCAACATAAACCGGATTTTAGCTGCCTGTCTGCAAATATAGCTATGAGATCAGACTGTTAGGATTGTTCAGTGTTAGTCGACTTAGGAAACACACAGACTGCTGCAAATGGCTCTGATAGGCTGCAGTAGTTTCTGCACTACTGCCTGCTCGGACATCTGGGTCCAGTGATGGCAAAATGAATGCATCCAGTGTCTCATTAGTGCAGCAGAAATTAAAGAGAAAAACAAAAAACAAGACCAAAACACACAGCACACAAATCAGGGAGTGGTAACAGCCAAAGTCAGAGAGGAGTATTGTCTGGAGAAAAAAGGAAGAGTGTTCACTCCACAGCGGCACAGCACGATGTAAGAACTTTCTTAAAAAAAAAAAAAAGTAAAAAAACTTTTTTTCATAAAACATCCCAGAATCCATTTCCCTCCACTGTCTCTGGTAGAAGTTTCCGAGATCATTTGCAGTGCGAGAACTTTTGACCTTCGGTTTATTCCATCTGTATGTTCAGCCCGGTGTTAAGTAAAAGAAGATTGAGGAAATGGCTCGCCCACGCAGACGGGACAGAAAAAGATGGCGTGTGGGTCGGGCCACTTCATTGTGTTCGTTATTGAGTTGCTGAAGAGCGGTACTGAGGTTCCGAAAGCCCTCATCTCTTGTAGTGACGGGGCGCGTCTGCGAACATGTATTTAAGTCTGTAGGCTTCGGCCAGGAGCAACCCCACCTCCTCGTTGCCCCAGTGTATCGTGGGTAGGTTCTGTAGAAGCATCAGCAGACCCTGAATGAAACAGGAAAAGGATGCTGTATGATTAACTCTACAGAGAATGCTAGCGTTCACGCCATTCTCGTGACATTTAACGGTTTTAAGTGCAAACATAGCATTTCCTTCCAATATGCTTCTGCTGCAGATTCGTTTTTGATGCGTTGCTTTAAATCACAAAGCAAGACGAGAACGTAAAGAGTCTTTGATTTATGGTGAGCATCTGCCTTGAGCTGCATGTGTGTGTTTACTATAAACATCAAACCCAGTATGTCCTAAAGGGAAAGTGAAGGATTATTTACTACAGGAACTAAAAAGAGATATTCCCTGATGGAGGTGAGAGAGAGAGAGAATGAAAGAAAGAGAGCAAAAGAAAGAGAGAGCGCGTGAGAGCGAGAGAGTGTCAGTAGATGAGAGTGAGTAAATGAGAGTTAGTAGATGAGACAAGACAGAGAAAGAGAGTGAGTGAGTGAGTGAGAGTCAGTAGATGAGACAAGACAGAAAGAGAGAGAGCGAGTGTGAGAGAGAGAGAGCGAGTGAGGGTCAGTAGATGAGAGACAGAGAGCCAGAGAGTGAGTGACTGTGTGTGAGAGAGAGAGAGTGCGAGTGAGTGAGTGAGAGTCA
>JAQMYM010000039.1:4448025-4459258 GCA_030014255.1 Parauchenoglanis ngamensis | reverse complement strand
GTAAAGACATTAAAATATATTATGAGTTTGACCAAACCGCCCTCTCACCTGCGTGTGTGTCCCGACCGACCCGGCCATCGTGACAATGAGGAATAAAGTATGCTGTTATTAGAAAATAATCATAATTGATTATTTTCTTATAACGGCACATCCTTTTGTGTTTTCGTCCTTACATATTAGCGTAATCATTTTACATTTTATTTCATGTGGTTATCAGATAATAAGGTTTTCAGATATGTATAGGAGCAAAAGTTGTCAATTTATTCAACAGTCTAAAATGTCTACATTTTTAAAGACAGTGTGGAGACAATACAAATAAAGATTACAGCAAAAGGCTCACGCTGGGGACCCTTAACCTGTCGATTCTTAGCTTTCAGTTCTGTATAACTGAAACAGGAAACTCAACTGTAGGTGTTTGGAATGTGGCTCAGTGTTGATCCGAGATTAAGGTGACACGCCTCACTAAAGTCCTAATACACACATATGGACACACACAAGCACACACCTACGTTGACATTTCAAAAGGAATCATGTGCACATTCCACTCCGGTCTCCCGCTCACTACAAGGTTTAAAGTTCAACACATGCCCCGTGAACCATTATCAAGGCCATCCTTCCTGTGGATATGCTTATCAGTTAGTATTATCATGCCATCTTTTATTACACCATCTTGGACATTTCCACTCTTGCCCAGCCATGTGTTTTTTTGTCATTAATTTACGAGTCTATTGGTACACACGGCACATTGTGCGTATTAACATAAAACCTCTACTTATGCAACTTCAGTAAATGATTAGGAAATGTACTGTGTTGTTAAATGTGCACATGACAGGTTTTGGTCACGTTTGGGTGGAACATGCCATGAAAATAATTTTATCAGCAGCAATAAGAATAGTATATTTGCATTTTCCCCCAGTGCAACACCCCAGGCCATTATTTTATTAGATAATATCACATGCTCTCTGTAAGTTGATCCTGACCCCCACACAGGCACAAGGTGTAAGGCCATGAAGACAGGCCATGAGGTCATCCATATGGCTATGATCAGGATTATAAGGCAATCAAGATATCTATAAGGCCATAAGGATGTTTATAAGACTTTGAGCCTGTCTATAATACCATAAGGTTATCTACAAGGCCATAATTATGTCTATACGGCCATGAAAATGTTTAAAAAGCCATGAGAATGTCTATAATACCACAAGGATGTCTGTACAGCCAAGAGAATGAGGATGTCTATACAGCCAAGAGAATGTCTATAAAGCCATGAAAATTTACATATGACCATGAAGATGTCTACAAGGTCATGAAGATGTCTATAAGGCCATGAAGATGTCTGTAAGGCCATGAAGATGTCTGTAAGGCCATGAGGATGTTTATAAGGCCATGAGGCTGTTTACAGGGCCATGAGGATGTCTATAAGGCCATGGAGATGTTTGTAGGGCCATGAGGATGTCTATAAGGCAATGCAGATGTTTATAAGTCCATGGGTATGTTTATAGTGTGATGCAGATGTCTATAAGGCCATGAGGATGTTTACAGGCCAATGCGGATATCTATTAGGACATGGGGATGTTTATAGAGGCAGGGAAACGTCTATAAGGCTTACAAAGCGTTTACAAAGCCATGAGGATGTCTATAAGGTCATGAGGATATATATACGGCCATGGGGATGTTTATAGGGCCATGAGGATGTTTACAGGGTCATGGGGATGTTTACAAAGCTATGAGGATGTTTACAAGGCCATGGGGATGTTTATGGGGCCATGAGGATGTTTGTAGGGCCATGAGAATGTTTATAAGGCCATGAGGATGTTTATAAGGCCATGAGGATGTTTACAGGGCCATGAGGATGCTTATAAAGCCATGAGAATGCTTATAAAGCCATGAGGATGTTTACAGGGTCATGAGGATGTTTATAAGGCCATGGGGATGTTTACAGGGCCATGAGGATGCTTATAAAGCCATGAGGATTCTTATAAAGCCATGAGGATGTTTACAGGGCCTTGAGGATGTTTATAAGGCCATGGGGATATTTACAGGGCCATGAGGATGCTTATAAGGCCATGGGGATATTTACAGGGCCATGAGGATGCTTATAAAGCCATGGGGATGTTTACAGGGTCATGGGGATGTTTACAGGGTCATGGGGATGTTTACAGGGTCATGGGGATGTTTATAAGGCCATGGGGATGTATACAGGGCCATGAGGATGCTTATAAAGCCATGAGGATGCTTATAAAGCCATGAGGATGTTTACAGGGCCATGAGGATGCTTATAAAGCCATGAGGATGTTTACAGGGCCATGAGGATGTTTATAATGCCATGGGGATGTTTGCAGGACCGTGAGGATAATTATAAAGCCATGGGGATGTTTACAGGGTCATGGGGATGTTTATAAGGCCATGGGGATGTTTACAGGGCCGTGAAGATGTTTATAAAGCCATGAGGATGTATATAAGGCCATGGGGATATTTACAGGGCCATGAGGATGCTTATAAAGCCATGAGGATGTTTACAGGGCCATGAGGATGTTTATAAGGCCATGGGGATGTTTACAGGGTCATGAGGATGTTTACAGGGCCGTGAAGATGTTTATAAAGCCATGAGGATATATATAAGGCCATGGGGATGTTTACAGGGCCATGAGGATGCTTATAAAGCCATGAGGATGTTTACAGGGTCGTGAGGATATTTGCAGGACCGTGAGGATAATTATAAAGCCATGAGGATGTATATAAGGCCATGGGGATATTTACAGGGCCGTGAGGATGTCTATAACGCCATGGAGATGTCTAGAAGTATTCAAACCCTGGACTCGGACTCTAGTCCTGAAAAGGGGCCAAAATCTATCTATCTATCATCTCAGAAGGCAACCACTTCACAAGGATGCATTCAAACTGTACTATTCCATAAATTCATTGGAGGTTGCTTTTGTGGAGTAGAAGAAAACTGAAGAACCTGGAGGAAACCTACACCAGAAGAAACCTGAAACTTCACACAGACCTGACTAACCCCAGTTTAGGATTGAACTGAGAATTTCTTTTTTAAATAAATGAAGTTGCCAAGAAATTGTAGACATTCTAGGTATTTGTTCATGAACAAGAGGATATTTAATTGGGTCTAACTGATGTGAAACTGTGAATAATGTAAGAGTCAGTGTCTACTAATTCCTGTATTAAAGAACACACCCTTACTGACTTTCGACTGCAGATTCATTCATTCATTCATCTTCAGTAACGGCTTTTATACTAGACAGGGCGCAAAGCAGGAATACACCCTGGATTTGATGCCCAAGGGCACCTAGGGGCAAATTTGCTTAGCCAATCCACCTATCAGTATGATTTTTTGGGAGAACCCAGAGGAAACCTAGAGGACATAAACACAGGGAGAAGACAGACAGTGATTCAAGCTCTGGATAGAACTGGGAACCCTGGAGCTGTGAAAGAAAATAAATTTAGTTTAAATAAATTATAACGCTGAGAAAGTTTATAATTGGGACAATATTAGTTTTGAATATATAATTAAAAATAGCTGAAAATAATATGTCAGACAGACCTAAGTAGATTGGTTTCAAAGCATAATTTCCCATTATAACTTGTTCCATAACTTTCAGGAATCATTTAACCTGGTCTCTGTTTACAAACACAAAACATGTCCTCAGGCTTGCATGTGCCAAGCTTTTGGACAACCGTTGACCTCGATTTGGCGTAACTGCTGCACCACCCTTACTTGTTCCAGATCTGTAACACAATGTGACAATTTGCTGCAATGCTATGAGGACATACAGGAAATCACCCTAAAGATGCCCTTTGCTGCCCATAAGAAAAGAAGCTATTCCTCTTCCTCACAGCAGGACAGAACAAATCTCTTACCCAAGATTGTTTCATTATGAAATACCGACATTTATGACTCGAACACAGGAATGTGCTGGAGAGGAATGCAAATCTTTTTAACCTTGAGCAACACCCTGGGCCATGCCTGGAAACTACAGATGAGCAGATGTACTAGGACAAGCAGAAAGTTTGTTTTTAATTTTCGGAAACAAAAAAGAGGAAAAATAAAGAATCTAAGCTTATGTAGTGCAATAATGAATCTAGACACGTGCTGTGAGTAATTTGTATTAAGGGGCCACCTGTGAACTGAGTGTGTGTGTGTGTGTGTGTGTGTGTGTGTGTGTGTGTGTGTGTGTGTGAAAAGGGAAGCAAAAGCGAGTGCTTGCATGTTGCATGCGGACGCATGAGCCGCGGAGGAATGAGGAAGTGAATCATGGCTTTACGGGAAAGCATCAGGGAGGAGGAGCAGTTGATGGGAAAGCAGGAGGCCCTCATACAGGTGTGTGTGTATGTGTGTGTGTGTGTAGTGATCTTTCTGTACATACAATAGATGCAGAACTACAAGTTTGCAAGAAAGCTTGTTACACTTGATTCACAACAAAATGCAAATATTAAATGTATCAGGTATCAAATATTATCTATAAAACAATTTTAAATATTGTAGCTTTTGCCAGACCTGTTATTTTGGGTGTTTTTCTTAAACCTGAATAAAAAAAAAAAAGTTTTGCTTTTGTTTTTAAATTGCATTTAATTGTTTACATTACCAAAAAAAAAATTAAGTTTTGCAATTATTCCAATAGATTTGCAGTTGAATTAAAGTTTAATTAATAATGGTTGTAGACATTAAAGTGCTCCATAAAATAGTTTCAAATAAAATAAAAAAGTTAAAATATAATGTTTATATAGGATAAGCACTTAAAAAGAAGACTGAGCCTTAATAAAATTAAGACTGAAAAATAAAATAAAACACAGAACAAATAAAACAAATATGGGTTATTATTATTATTATTATTATTATTATTATTATTATTAATAATAATGATAATAATAATAATAATAATAATAATAATAATAATAATAATAATAATAATAATAATAATAATACAGTTAAGTATTTAGTCATTCATTTAAAAAAGCCACATTAAACCATAACCAAAAACCCAAACTAATTATTTAAAAAAATAACATAAAAATTAAAAAAAGAATTCTTTCAATCTAAACTATTCTCACACCCCCACATGAAATTCCTTCATAATTCCTTGAAACATTCTTCTGCATGTTGGGACACGGTTAAGTTACCAGTGAACAGTTAACTTGCGAGCTTGTTTCAGTTCTGCTGCACTGTTGCCTAATCCAGCACTTTCATTTACGCGGCGTTTATTACAGTTTGCTGTGTTCATTACCTCTCCAGTGGCTTCACGCTCCCATGGGAACGAAAGCTGCGCCAGTTCTCAAGTCACTCAAACAGCCATGACTAACCCCCCTGGGAGTGGGTGAAGTGGGTGGTGCCCTCCTAACTCCACCCAATCTTCCTAACACTTATCAGCTCAGACTTGACTGCTGTTTACTGAGGGATGAATCACAAGGGTTTGTGTGTTTGCAGTGGTGTGTTTGCTGTGCCTGGTTGAGATATTGGCTTCCACCAATTTCCAAATAAGAAGACTGATGAATGGGGGGCCACTGGTTCTGTCCTTGCTGACCTGAGTGGAAGATGAACTGAGAACTAAAGATGACAGAGATGCATCTGTTTGAGTGTGAAAGCTGTTTTCAGGCCTGGTTAAGGGAACGGATTCTGTTTCTAAATCTGAAACTGTTTCTTTCAGAGTGGAAGAACTTGAGTGTCCTTCACAGAGCCCTGACCTCAACCCCACTGGACACATTTGGGACAAACTGGAACGCCAACATGCACCCCAGACCTCCTCACCCGACATCAGTGCCTGACCTCACTAATGCTCTTGTGACTGAATGAACACAAATCCCCACAGCGACGCTCCAAAATCTAGTGGAAAGCCTTCCCAGAAGAGTTGCGATCATTATTACAGAAAAAAAAGGACTGAATCTGGAATGGGATGTTCAACAAGCAGATATGGGTGTGATGGTCAGGGTACACATACTTTTGGCAAAGTAGCATATGCTGAGCATGTTTGAGTCAAGGTCATCCATCAGTGGTGCCAGTGGTGCCGGAAAGCCACAGGGTCTCCACCAGGAAGCATCTCTGACAAGAGGGGTGTAAAGAAATATTTTAAATCAGAATATCAGTCCATCAGTCTATGATACAGCCGCCTTGATTCAGCCAAGATCCGTGCAAAAGAGTGTGAATTTCTCTCAGGACTTGAAGGTAATAGACAACCACCAATATTGTTTCACGGATGGATTTGTCTGTAGACAAGTGGTGGAACTGAAGGATGACACTTCGTACTTTACATCAGTTTATCATTACATTTAATGTTGTGGCACGTCCACGAAACAAGGTTCCATTATCACTTACATTACAACAGCTGTAAACAGCTGTAAACAGTCCACAGCCTTAATTGTCTCACTCTCGTGAAGTTCATAAGACTAAAAAATGAAACTGCCACTCTAGAACAAGACCCGCCCCTGGGGGAGGGACATCCTGCAGAGCATTTAATTGGATGAACACAAGACTGGTGCAGGATGAGTCAGCAAAAATTCTGAATCATTTTCACAGACTTGAGGAATTAAAACGAGATTATATGCAAAACTATTTTTAGTGCATTTGTTCTAGATATATACTAGCATAATGGTGTTGATAAAACTAAACTAGTAGACCGCAAAACTAAAAATTGCAACACCAATTTTGATTTGAGGGGCACTTTAAGGTCTGATCTGAAGTAAGCTGCGTTCCAGATGAGTGAGAGCGAGCTGACCTTTATCCTCGGTGACGGATCTGCACTCACTGCTGAGAACGAATTGAGTCACAGGGCTAGGAATGCTGGGAAGCCGGAGGGGGCGTGTTTGTGTGTGTGTTTGCTCACAAAAGGCCGAGAGGTGACGAGAGGAAGAGTGTTAGCAGGTAGAGACAGAGCGAGAGCCAGGGTCAAGCGCAGGATTGCATTCCAGTCCTCTCAGCATCGTACAGCCCTGGAAACCTCGCAAGAGCAGTGTGGAAGCGAGCGCTGAGCTCATTCTCACGATTCTGTTCACACACACGCACACCATAATAAATAAGCAGTTCTTTTCTTAAGTTCTATCCAGGGCTAAAGAAGAAGATTTTCTTTGTTTTGTGTTTGTGACCTCAAATGACAGAGTAGAGAAAATGTTTACAGATGCCGTTCATACAGATTTTCCCTTTTTTTTCCCCCCAGAATTCACGTTATCTGATCTTTTTTCAATATAATACATATCAATATGCAGTGTGTTACAGTTTTTATGAAAATAAGTTTTCGTGAAAACCTGTGTTAAAGGTGCGGTATGTAATTTTGACAATAGTGTTGAAAAGTTTTCAACAAGTTACTACTGTTGTCATATGAGACAAGCAGATTTCGTGCTCGGGTTACTAATTTTTATTCGTCGATGCCCGGAAGAAAAGTAGGTTTAACAACCAGAGAAGGTAAATAAATAAAACTTCCTACTGATTTATGCAAAACAAAAGATTTCACTTGGTAGGCTTGTTTAAGAAGGCATGGTGGTGCAGTGGTTAGCACTGTCACCTCACAGCAAGGGCTCGAACTTGCTGGCTGCCTGGGGCCTTTCTGTACGGGGTTAGCATGTTCTATCAGGGATTTCTGGTTTCCTCCCACAGTCCAAAGACATGAAGAGAAGGTCAACTTGCTACTCAAACTGGCCATGAGTTTGAATTGTTGTGTCTCTCTGTCTTAGCCCTGCAATAGATTGCGATATGCCCAGGGTATACCCCGCCTGATGTCAGCTGGGATTTGTTCCAGTTTCCCCTCAACCCTGACGGATAAGCCGTATAGATAATTTATTTAAACTTAATGCACTTTCACACTATAGCATGAGCTACCGTTTCTAAATCCTACATCCTGCGCTATACACGTAGTCTGACGTGTTATCTGGCTGACAGTAGAATGCTATTAATTAGTGTGCGCACATGACGGATGATCTTTTCAATACTGACAAAGCAGAACAAAATACGCTGTCATGCACTTGTCCTTCTTGCACAACATGCACAATACTTCACCTTAAGCATAATCAAGGAATATAAAGACACTAGCGACACTCAAATTCTTCGAAATCCAAACACCACAGAAACTTTTGCAATGGCTTTTTTTCTGCTAATGTGATGTGCTACTTGATCAGGACAAAATGAAGACTAGGGATACAGTTAAAATGTTACAGTCCCATTAAGAGGAATTCATTTGTTCATATCCTTTACTCTCTGTTAATGCACTTAACTATCTAGTACATATACAGTACTGTAAGTTGTTACATTACCACTTTTGAGCTTCAAGGCAACCAAAATATAGGACTGGGCAATGCATTAAAGCTTACACTTGCCTGGTGGGCTAGATAATACATACATTATTTATTTTATTTTTTTTTTTAAACAGTACATACGCATGTTCATTGACCCACATGATTATATAATTATATATTTTCAAGGACCTATGAAAAAATGTGATATGAACTATGGCCAGAAACAAGCCCCACCCCCAGGCTGGGCAGACCTACTCCGTTCTGTCCCTTTTCCTATAAACCAAAATGTATACTGCTCCTTTAACTCATTCTGTGTGTTTATAAGTGAGCTTGTGTAAGGTCAGTCTGTTTATGCCGACATTTGCATTCTTATCATTTTACGCTCCGTGGATTGATTTGTTCACTCTTTTTTCTCCATTTTCAGTCTCACTCTTGCTTCACACCTTTCACAATTCTGTCTTTTCAAATTCACAAAGGAGCATCACACCTTTAACAGCAGATTTGCTGACCTTTAAGAGTTTGAAACTTCAGAAATGAAGCATTTTTAAGCTGCTCAGGCATTAATACAAACCCAGAGACACATGACAGGGGAATGAGTATGCAAACTGCATTTTCATTACTTTTCATTCCAAGCATGGTTTCATGACTGCGGAAACTATGCTGACACACACTCTCTCTCATACACACATAGTGTATATACTTGAACAATAGGTAGTGTGGCCTAGTGGCATTGCCAGCATACTCAGGCCCAGTGGGACCAATTACATGGATGTGTCATGTGCCAAAGCAGCACTGCCACACACACACAAACACACACACACACACACTTGTATGTGTGTATGAGTCAATGAGTGCACCCAATCCCAGGCGACACTTTGTTCTTGACGTGTTTGCTGCCATTCCATCTTAAGACGTCTCAAATAAGCAAGTCATTTTAGGAGCCTGATGCATATCAGCAGCATTGTAGCTGAACTCTGTATGGGCTGTGTGTGCGTTAGAGCATTGTTAATTCTTTTTCCATGTTGTGTCATGGAAATCGTAAGCCATGCTACTATTAGGATCTGGGTTGCAGGTCAGCATGACCAAACCAGCACAAAGGCCATTTAAATCTCATTCTCAAAGCTGAGAAAAAACATTCCAGTTCCAAAACTCAAAACCTGATTCACTCAGGCTTTAAATTACACCTCAAATTCAAAGCTACCATTGTCGATTACACTCATCAGCCACTTTAATAGTGGCTGCATACATGCAATTATCCACTCAGCCAATCTTGTAGCAATAGCACAATCCATAAAATTATGCAGATAGAGTTCAGGAGCTTCAAATGTTCAAAAACCGCCATGGTGAGCAGAAAAGTATTTTGGGTGCAAAGTATACATCTTTGGATTGGACCAATCCATCGCAGGGCATCATGGAGGAACAATTTAGAGTTTCCAGTCCTACTGCCATGGTTTCTTTTAGGGGGAAGTGAGAGAAAACCAGATTACTGGACAAAACCCAGATGGATTTATAAGACGAGTAACAGAACACTTGGCACTTCTAAAAGCTCCTCAAGTGAAACCTGCATCTCTGCATGAACCGTCTTGCGGCAGTTACGTAACAGCCGTGATTCAGCATTCTGTTCAGACTGTCATGGATTTAGAGGCATGCACCTCCAGCTCACCACTGTTTTGTCAAAAGGCAATGACAAACGCTTGACAGGCTTGGCAAGTCAGTATCGGAGCATGTTCCCACATCAACACAAATAAATCAAAACCGTGAAGCAAGGATTTTTCCAACTTTGAAATTTAAGGAATTATAAATATCTGCAAGGGGAGCAAGCATAATCAGGAGCCAAATAAAAAAAAAACAACAACAAAAAAAGACAAGATCTGCATAGGCTGTAAAGTTTGTATATGCTTTGTTTCAAGTTTCAAGATGCATCCTCAGTGAACTCTTGAATTATCATGATTACAGATAATAACAAAAACAGTAACAACTAGAGGAACCAAGTAGGAACCAAAATACAGTATGTGCCACAATCTTTCATTAAAAACAGGTTTTGACCACATACACCTGTTCACATCATATCTTTCCACCAGGAACAAACCAAACACAGGCAATCATTACATCCTGTACTCTGCTTAACCCTACACAATCTTATCCCTTACAAGTGCAAGGAGGAACTACCATCACATACTAACTATACTAAAATAGTTTAAAGCTATACAGTGTTAAAAAGTCTAGATGCAGTGAGCAGGAAAGAAGTTCAGTTACTGAGTTTGAGGTAAATGGAGATCTGGCGTGTTAAGCCCCTTTCACAACAAGGCCCGTTAATGTTACATGTTAAACAATATGGGATAGATAAGAAATTTTCATTCCCAATCTGTCTTCCATAACGGTAAAGAAACGGCTGTCGTGTATTCCCACCTTACTGTATTTAATGGGATTCTATGGAGCACGAACTTCCGCGGAGCGCACAAAAATGGGAAAAAGCTTGGAAATGATGTATAATTCATGAGGCGACAAGTATTGTACCGGCATATTGTTGTGAAAACTGGCATATTGTTGCATCACTTCTCTGTTGAGAGAGCTCTCTTCCTGCTTCTGATCAGTTCAAACAAAGGCTGGTACAATAGTGCAACCGCTTCAGTCCATACTGGATTTCCTCAGTGCAAAAAGAGCAATGATTATAGAGGAACCCTATATATGGGTTCCTATACAGGTATGTCTAATCAGTGAGCTTGGGCTTGATTAAGCCTCCATTAAGCCAGTTGCAAACAGATAAGGTTATTACAAAACGCATCAAGATCATGATTCCATAGCATAAACTCATCACCATGTGCATATTGATATACACACACTACCTGTCAAAAGTTTGGACACACCTTCTAATTCAATGTTTTTTTCTTTATTTTTATTACTTAAAAGACACGTCATGCCTTAAAGTAATGATGGACTGTTGTTTCTCTTTACTTAGTCGAGCGGTTGTTGACATAATATGGATTACTGCAGTTGT
>JAQMYM010000039.1:4420582-4441183 GCA_030014255.1 Parauchenoglanis ngamensis | reverse complement strand
TAATGTGTGTGCATTTCATGCACACATAATTTCAGGAGATCCTATGGCACAATTATGTATGCCTATGAGTCATACAGCAAGTCCTGCAATTACAACAAATGGATAAAAAGTCTGAGCCCCAGTTGCTGACTGCATCATTGCAGACATCAAACCTGACTCACTGTCCTGTCTCCTGATGTTGATGACTCTATTGTTGTTGTTGTTTTTTTCGACTGTTAGATGAGGGTTGGTGTGGGTGTGTGTGGGGGGGGGGGGGGGTGCATTTATGAAGATCCACAAACAAAAACAAAACCTCATTAATCTCAAATCACTGCTTTGAAAGTTCCTTTCCCCGTCCGTGGCCCTCCAGCTTTATTTAGACAGCGAACAATGGTAGTCACACCACCGGCGCGCTGAGGAAGATGGACACATACCAGGCATTCTTTCAAATTGGGTGGCCGCGTTCAGACTCTGCAGCAGGATGTGGGAAACTTGAGATAAAAGACTCCCATTTACCCCCAACCCCCCAGCCTGCTCCTGCGCTTTCCCGCCACAGCATTGGTTGAATGGTAAATGCACCCGATGCCCTCTCACTCTCCACGTTTTCCCTCCCTCCCTTTCTCAGAGGTTCTCCCCACCCAGTCCCCTCTTTTTCCCCTTCTCTGGCTATACTTCCACCCTCACCCATCCTCTCCCCCTCTCTCTCCTTCTCTCTCTTTCTCTCTATATGTCCTCCCCCAAATTCTGTAGTAGGCTATTCTTTTCCTAAAAATAGCTTAAATTACTTCTCAAACTTGCTTTGTGCAATTAGCCCACGCTCTAATAACGTAGCAGACTAACTGCAATGTCATGCAGCTTGTCTATCTGCTTTGAATTCACTCTCTCTTTCTCGAGCTTGCTCAGCCGAGTTTGCTCGGATCTGTTCGAAACGACAAATCTGGATGATTCATAACAAGGTTAGGCTTTTGCGTTGCTGAGTAATGGTCTGTTTTTGGAACTCACTCAGCATCCTGTTTTTGTTCAGTTCGGCAGGACTGACTCACTCTGCTGGGTGATGATCGATGACTGAGATGCGTGGCAGACGGGCATACGTACAGCCTCCACTCACACACACACACACACACACACACACACACATGAGGGAAGTGCGACATTGCTTATGCATTTGACTGATGTTGATATGTTCATCAGTCAAATGTACTAGCATTGCTGCCCAAGTCAAAGCCCTGGTGGCCAAGCTTCCATAAAGATATACATACCTCCTTTTATTGATGTTCTTCCAATCTAAAGGGTAGCTGTCTAATAAATATTAATAAGATGTGTATTTCTATATAGAATGGGCTGGTTTATCCCTATCCTGGGAGGGATAAACCTGAATACTTTTGAAATAGAGAGGTAGCAGGAATCCTGTATGAAGAGGGCAGATATGACAGGAATGCTGAAGCTGGGAGATCTGTGGGTGCTTGTTCAGCATAGAGAGAGAGAGAGAGAGCGAGAGAGAGAGAGAATGACAGCCACACGTTGCCTTGGTTCATCTGATAGGTAGTGTTATCTCTGAGCCATGGTTCTCAGAGGATAACGATGACACTTCAACTGCCTGTTAGACACTGACCACACACACCCGCTCCACTGCCAGGAAAGTCTCAGTGACTCTTATGAAGTCAGAGCAACTGTGACCGCAAATCACACCATTGGTCTAGAAAGGCCGAACATTTTCATACATGCCTCGTAATGAACCAGGTATTAGCTCATTCTTAAAGTATTTGTCTGGTGTCCTTATTAACCCACACATCCATTACGTAATAGAAAACAAATTGTGCCTGTTCTCTTAGAATGCTCTAACCACATACAAAATAGCCTAATTTATTTATTTAAACAGTTTGTGTTATTATAGAAACTAACCATGTTTCCTGCCATGGTGTAAGAATTACATATGTTTTTGAATACAACAGATGTAGTTGAATATGTTCTGATGTATTCTGGGATATGATTGGTCAGAAGGTGTTGATTAATTTTCTATAACAGCAGCTATGAGAGTAGTTCTGGCTGCAAGGCAAATCACAGACACATTAATGCGCCAAGGGAAAATCATAAGGACAAAGGACTTCAGTTTTTTTTAGTAAAATGACAAGCTATCTATGATGTAAGTGATATTCAGAGTTAACTTGTTTTGTGGATGTTCTGCATCATTTTTCACATAATGTGGGGTTAAACTGGGACTTCCAGTAAGTATAGGAAGACATTCAATTTATGTTATTATGTGAAGCGCTACCATGGATAACAAGTGCTTGAGAAATACATGTTAGGCTGGAGAAATACATGTTAGGCTTTCTTAACAATTTTTAAATGAAAGCATTTCTTTATAAAACAGTATGAAGCCATATTACATCATCATTTTTATCATTATCACCATTATACCATGGTATGATTTACATTTTCATTAAATTATAGTACCGGAGCTCCATGTGCTGCTCGTATAAACTAAATGTGGTGGAGCTGTATTCCCTTGGGATCCCTTTAATTTAACACCTGGTCATAATACACAGGAGAAAATTCATGGTAGTATAATGGTTGAATACATAATAAACATAATTAGCATCGAGCATAACAATAAAACCTTGGTAGTATTGTGCACCTCGTTTAACTTATTCGATCCGTATGTACCATGAAGGATCATAGTAAAAATACAGCAAACTAGAATTACTTTTTCTAGCATGTAACTAATTTTCACTAGGGATTAGCTACTTTGCAAAAATTAGGTTTCCAAGAAGCTACTGCTAAAAAAAATCCAGAAGGTACTATTAGTTATAGGTATTATAACTACCTAAACTTGTAATCTTCTAGTTCATTAGCAATCGATGTGTCCTACTTAACACAGTATAACACAATATAGTCATTAGCCTAGGCTACGTAAGAACATTTTACTGTATCTCATACCATCTCTAATAAAAGTATTTTCAACGCAAATAAGGCAAACGCAGTCATGGTCAACAATAGGAAATGCTTTCTTCATGAAAAGCTGGATTTCTGTAATTTTCTGGAAATGACCCAAACATCTCAAAATGCATCACAAGTTTCTGCAATTTATTCTTAAAACAAACAGTAACAGCTATTATTTACAATGCAGTTGATCATATGGTTATTGTCTGTTATGTATTTAAATATCCTGTATTATATTTCATAATTCATGTCCAGACTGTCAATCACCCTTTCCATTCCTCACCTTTGACATTTCACTCAGCAAAGTTCACGAGGAAAGAAGTCTGTTATGACATTCCCCTCTGGAGCACCCTGCAATAAACCCACCATTCTTAACACCCTAACCCCATTTTGCCACCTGAGGATGACAGCGACAGTGAGGTGTGACCCCTCTGGATTTCCAGTAGATTGCTTCACCACTTGCCGTTAAGGGAACACATGCCTGCCCATCAATCAAGCGCAATGAATAATCTCCTCCACAGCTGTGTTAACCCGCTGCTGGATGTTTGAACAGGTGGATAGACAGACGGAATGCAAGGAGACAAGCTTCTCTCCTTAAGTCCAGAGCATGTCCAGAGCACACTGACCTAGCCATCTCGAAATAACCCAAACATTAGGTCAGCCTGCTGTACCTTTGGGGGATTGCTGGGATTCTCAAGAATGTTCTCCCTCCTTTCATTTAGCTTGTCAGGTCTTTATCTGGAACATTGTAGGCCAGCTGCCAATGTCTGCATGAGTTTGTTGGAGAATATTAGGATAGTGTGCTCTGGGCTAAAAGAATCCTTTATACTTTCCAGTAAACACCATGTCCTTGGATTCATTTAAATACCCCCCTATTTCCCAGGCACACACAAAACACAAGGGGCCCCAGTATGTCAGTTTTCAGACATCACATTGCCTTAGGAACTACTTCATTGCAAAGTGAAGCAAAACAATGGGCAGGGATAGCCCATATTCAGAGCTGGTGATCAGAAGACTTTAAATCCTAAACCCCAATGATCAGCCCTTGAGGAACAAGTCTGGTTTATGCTGTCATCCAAACAGGTGTACAAATTTTGTAAAAAGGATTGGTGAGTAGTCAAGGAATGCACCAGAGCTTGTTGATGTAACAGGATAAAAGCCTTCAATGAGTGGTTGTCTGTGATGCAATGTTGGGCACTAGCGTTGCTACAAATAGTGAGGCTGTTAGCGTAACCACATTTACATTTACAACATTTGGCAGTCGTCCTTATCCGCATCCTTATACAGAAGTGCTCTGTAGTCTCCATCAAAAACATATTTTCACTTATGCAAATAAATCTGGGTCTAAGAATACTAATAAGCCAAAATATTGTTACAGAGGTGTATGAGGATGAACTAGCACAGCAACAAAAACATTTTTTCCCCACTAGTAATGTAGGGTAATAGTGATGAATAATGTGGTACTATTGATCAGTGCTCTTTTTACATATACACCATAACATGATGTACAGAACATATGTATCTCTATTCCATTGAGTTACCTAGATCTTGTCAGTAATTTGGGGGCACTTTCTTTTTTAAGTGATTAGGGGTTGGTTGATCTTGGTCAGTCGTGTGTTTTAAAAGAAAGATGACTGATTCATCGCTCCGCAGTATTATTATTATTATTATTATTATTATTATTATTATTATTATATTTCTTTAAGTATAACATTCATTTAAATAGGGTACTTTTAGGTGTAGAGTAGCCTAAGCTGTAGCTAAGCTAACTATCAGCCTATATATCTCAGACGAGGTGCCACAGAAAACGACAACATCCTCATCCCAGTCAAAGCATGCCACTGTTTTGTTTAAACAGACAGCAACAAAAACACACTACCCCTCCCCCTTCATCTGACGGCCAGTCTACAAGTAGACGAAACCCTCCTCCTGTTCTGAAGTCCATTTCAAAGACTCTTAGAATCACTTATAATAATAATAATAATAATAATAATAATAATAATAATAACCCCACAGACTTTAGTGTCAGAGTTTAGTGTCAAGTTTCCTTGGAATAAGGGACCTACTACCATTGAATACAATGTAAAAACCTGGATAAATCAACACTTTAAACAAGCTTGACATCATCACAATGGTAAAAATACACTAACTGTTACAGACAGGGCTATTTTAACCTGCGGGACTGTGAGTGTGGAGTACTTTTTAATACACTATAAGAGGAATGAAGAATCATGCTGATGATGTCTGGATTTAAAAATAGAGCCTGGAATCAGTGTCGCAGCTGCTCTGACCTTTTCTTTTGTATTGGTTCTCAAGCTGAGAATAACGGGTGTGTGTGTGTGTGTGTTTGTGTGCATATGAGGGTAGATTTTCTCAAGCTCTTGCTTGAATGACATAAAAGCTTAGAGGAATGGTGAGAACACAGGTGTGAGAAATGGCTTAAGAAGCCAGAGTCGGCGCAAAAAGATTACCCAGCAAACAGAGACTCTCTTCTCAGCAGAAACACAATCACTAACAGGGTAGTTAAAGAGAAATGTTCTGTATATTTACACTGTAAGGTCAGATGGAGCTGCACTGTACGAATGGAAATTTTGTTAACCATTATTGGTTTATGATCCCATAGAATTTGTACAGGAAGTTTTTTTACAACTCGCCAGCCATGCGCTTGGACTTCTTCTATGACGGCCCATGAGACGGATGTTATTCTTAGTGTTCACTGGCATTTCTTCTCATGATCTGGTAGACCCTTAAGATGTCGTCACAATTTTGCTGACATCCCTGACCTCTGGTCTAAATTAAGAGGAATAACCTCATACATCCCACCCAGAAAGGAAAACCAGCAAGGGGTAATTTTACCAATAGGTCACCCTTCCATATTATCCCATATTATTAGCTACTTTGGTCCTGAAAGGTCTTGTCCTAAGATATAGAAGGATTATCAGAAACCATCGAAACAGACATCAAAGTCCAGGGTTTGGTGGGAAAAGGCGGCCAGAGAGCTGCAGTTCAGGCGGGGTCAGCTTTTATGTCAACGATGGCATGGCTAAGGGTCACAGGTTACCGACATACCTGTCCAACATTCCGAGGCACTCCAGGAGGAAACGACCATCACTTGTCTCAATTAGGGGGCTGCCCCTAAAAGCCTAGCTTTGTTTAACAATGCTCCCAGCAAATTAAGGGATTAAATCTTCCTTTCTGGCAGGTCGGGGCACACAAGAGAGACAGAGGGCGGTGTACGTGGGTTTGTGTGTGAGGCCCTGGTCTCTCCACTGCCCTGTCATGTTTATTTGGGGTCAAATTTGAGCCTGAATAAACAGTAGCTA
Source organism: Parauchenoglanis ngamensis (assembly GCA_030014255.1). Classification (NCBI taxonomy): domain Eukaryota; kingdom Metazoa; phylum Chordata; class Actinopteri; order Siluriformes; family Auchenoglanididae; genus Parauchenoglanis; species Parauchenoglanis ngamensis. The sequence continues at coordinate 4,434,941 of JAQMYM010000039.1, read as the reverse complement.
CTGACAGGAGCAGATATTGAGTACAATTAATTAGGGGTCTTAAAAACAAATGGAAAAAGAAAACTATAAAATGGGAAAACACTATAAAACTATGTTTATATATGATGATGGTGGTTCAGAAATGACTTGTAAAGAATTTGCAATACCTTCAACTGGTATAAAGTGCTTAAGTTTGAAAGTCTGTAATAGTTCGTTCATTCATTCATTCATCTTCAGTAAACATTGAAGTTCCTGGTCAAGGTCACGGTGAATCCAGAGCCTATACACCCTGAATGGTGTAATGCAGGGCACAATGCACACACATTCACTTAGTCGTTCACACCCACAGGCAATTTAGAATAACCAGTTCATCTACCAGAATCTTTTTTGGGAGGAGGAATAAGACCAGACCAAACCTTATGGAAAGTCACACAGAGATGTGAGAGCAGCTGTGAGGTGGCAATGTTACCAATGCTAGGTTTTGCAACAAAAAAAGAAAAAAGTGTGAAGGTGTACTTCACCATCTTATGCACTGATTGCTCGTGTACTCAAGTAATCATGGGACATCATGTGAACGTTATGTGATCAGATGTGAAAATAAATTCTCATGAAAAATCATGAAAAATAAAAGCACATGCCCTACACATGAAACATGTGTGAATTCATGTGACTTTTCTGCAAGCATGTGATTAGTTTTGCAACGAAACTCCAAAATTCCAAATGCAAAACCAAAGCAGTTAGTAATATACAGCCTTTATCTAACAAATCATGTAGATATATTTTTATCACTTAGAGAGCTAGGTATGCTTTGAATGAACCACCTTTATAGAGGATTCATACAGCTAGTAATGTTGTTTACCAGCTAACACCAATAATGGTGGTCAGCTGAAAAACCCATGAAAGCTCATTACAGAGAAAAACAGGACAACAGGGATACTCATGGTCATCCTTGTAATTTGAATTTTGTGATTTTATAGCCTTATAACTTGTCTATAAAGCAGTTGAATGGCATTCTTTTTGTGGGTGGCCTTAAAATTCCTTCCAATTTTGTATTTCACATTTAGGGAAGTGGTTTGGAACACACATGACCACAAAACATATTTAGTGTGAACACTAAAGCATCTCTACATGCATCCTAGTGAAGAACCACCTAATCGACTTTGCCATTGCCCCAGCCGGAGGACACGTAATCGCGCTGAAGGGCAGAGTTCTCCACCACTTGGAGAGGCTAATGACGAACACAGCTGCTCTTCGTGGCTTCGATGCATGAAATCCGATCATAAGCGGTCACTGGAGACGCATTCATAATACCAGGTGTAAACAGCTATGTGTTTCAGCTGTCCACTTATAATTGGATCACTCAAGACGGATGTTAATGCCAGGTGTGAACGGGACCAGGCGCTCCAATCTTGACAAATCATGACTAACGCAACATTAAGCCAAAGTGTATATTCTCCCCATGGAAAGCAGAAGCAGTAATCAACCATCATTGCTATGTGACATGCGTCACAGCCACAATCTCTTGTGCTTTGCTTTCCTAACTCTTATCTCATGAGGAAATTGTCCATAGGGACTTGCACTACAACTATTTCCTCTTCACCTCAAACACATTTATACACGCAAAGCCATACTCATTTTAAAGTTACCCGTTTATTCAGTTGTCCCATCCAGGGTTTTTTCTCCAAAACCCACCCCCTTGAGCCGGTGGGATTTTCCCAGCTCACTTCCTCCTGATGTGCTTTGCATCAAAACACAGTGACTGTGAGTAATTTTGCTCGGCCATCCGGGTAAAACCCCTCGTGAGTATTGAGGCCTGTGCACTTCCCCCTTGTACAAAGCATGAATGAAATGTCTAGCTGGCTCTCTAGGCAACAGCCAATCAGGACAAATGTAAACAGGAAGTTTTGTGACCTCACCATGAATGGCCATCAAACTGTGAGTTTCGCCAGGAAAGGAGAAGTGAAATACAGTCACGATTTCTGTTTAATTATGGACCGTGTTGTTTTTAGTTACGTTGCTACTGTACTAGGATATTTCATGTTCTGATATTTTTATCCAAAGCAACGTATAAATAAAGCAGAATTTGATCCAAAGACCAAGCTGACCATGTGAAGGTTTAGGGTCTAGCCTGAGGGCCCAGAAGTGATTTACTGGCAGCACGACAAATTGAACTCACATCCTTCCTGAGCTGGATTCATCTAAATGCTCTTGCGTGTTGAATCTGACGATGATTTTCAGCACAGAATCCATTTTGATGTGATAAACCAATACCAAAATTTGAGTTATGTTTGGATGAAGTCATCAGTTCCTTCAAATACATTCAAGAGCAAAAGTTTGCACCCCCCATGGTTTTTTATGTACTTCTGTTTTATATTGTATCTCCAAAAACAGAATTGATTTTGAATTACTAAAAATGAAATGTGGGAGTAGTTTCCACGAAGTCAACAAACGAAAAGAATCCACAATCTTTTTTTTTTTTGTTCAGGAGATGTCCACCAAAGATGTTTGGTGTGAACTACAGGGAATGAGCTTGATATTATGAAAGTAATGAACTGAAAGTATTGAAAATGTTTAGGGGATATGAAACAGGTTGGAGGCAGTTTATAAAGACAAAGGGTTGGCTTTATAAGTTATTGAGGGTGAATTTATGAGCCTGATTGATCAGAACATGTTGAGGAAAATCACAGGTTTATATGAATGCTCTTAATCTAATCTGTTATAATTTCTATAATAGCTTGCACAGGGACTGGTGTGGTGGATAGAAGCTCCACATAAACAAATAAATACTGTTTAAATTGTCTTCAGGACTGACAGCTTTGGTGTTTTTTGGTAACATGACAAGCTGCGTTATGACAAATGCCTTCTCTTAGTGTGTGGTGCATTTCCAAGCCCGAGGAAGAGGAACACTGTACTCATGTTCTGTTTTGATTCCCCCATGCGCTTTTTTGTTCACGTCGACATGTGGCTTTGTTTTGATTCAGGTCTTGTCGCCACCCCCGTTCTGTCATTGGTGTGTTTCCTGAACGTGTCCAGCTGTCCGGTGTCTAACCCTTGATTAATTTGTATTCATCTAAATTTAATTATTTGTATTACTATTATTTTATATACTCTGTTGTGTTGTCATATAAGTTTCGTTGATTGTTATTGTGCGCTTCAGAGCCTTGGTTTCCCCTGTTTCCTTGTTCCTAATTATACTTCCTGCTTTTAACCTGTGACTGTTTTCATGTTTATGATTATGGATTATTCTTATTTGATGCTGTGTGCCTGTGCATTAATTGTCGGCCTGTCTGCCTGCCCTCCACTTGGAATTAAGTTAATGATTACTGGATTACTCTTAATAAATACCACGTGGCATTTGCACACTTGAGTCCTGCCTCATCCACTTAACCTAGAGTACGTTACATGCATCTTAACATCAAGAGAGAGAAGAGAGAGAGGCTGGTGAGGAAACGACTGTTTATAAGTGATAACAGGAAATAACATGTTTCGCGGATGTCCCACAACCTTAAATGTAATAGTAAACAGATTAAATGTGTGATGTGTTATCATAAGTAAATTGCTGTGGTATAAAAGGAATAATACACTTGTTGGAAAATAATCAACCTTGTGGTATTAACAGTACTCTGATTCATGTCAGGTCACATTACACCACCTTGTTTTGTTGATTATTTTCTTAAAACAGCACACCTTGTCATGTTTGTCACTTTATAGTAGGACACCAAGAGCCGTCAGCATGGTAAGTGACTAATGCAAAACTTCAAGTGGCATTTTTAAAAAAACACAGTAACTGAGCAAAAGTTTGTCCTCTGCAAAGCAAAAAAAGAGAAAACACCTTGGCCTGGTGCAGCTGAGGTGTCTGAATCACCGAGCCTCCCACAGCAACAAAGTGGAGGAACACATGCCTGCACAACCCACTCATCGCTCCATATAGCAGAAGACTCTGAAAAAAGCCTATGTGAGAGAAGAATGTTTATATACGGCAACATTAGGTTGCAGTTCTCTCTCTCTCTCTCTCTCTCTCTCTCTCTCTCTCTCTCTCTATGTGGTCAAGGTGTGACATGTATGTATGTAAGCTTTGAGGGTTTGAAGCATACGATGTTTCTTTAGTGAAATCCAAATGTTGAACTCTGTTACTGATACTGTCATTCTGCACCACTATGGTATAGTTCTGGGTTGGGGTGTAACACAAATGTAAATTTCTGTATCAGTATCTGTTTAGTGCTTTAAATTTTCTTATCTGTATTCAGATTTAGAAATGCATGCGTGTGGCCTGACTGTTCCTCAACCTCAGCAACATCACCTGAGTCTCAATTGGGTTATGTTGACATTACCAGACTAAAGTGACTCAAATCACATTTTTTTGGCTTAATTTGAGACAGATCTGATGTTTTTTGGGCTGCATGGACTAATCTATTCAAATCAGATTTGAGTCACTTTCTTATGTGGTCCTAAATCCGATATGCGATTTGCAGCCATGCGACATGAATGAAAACGGTCAGATGGGAATTCATGTGGCTTTTTGCTTTTACACACGCACTGAGCGCTGACGTCATCATTCTTTTAAGATTTTAGGGTTAACTTTAGGCTTTAAGTCTTAGGGTTAAGGTTAGGATTAGGTTAAGGGCTACGGCTAAGATCAAGTTTATTCTCTGCTATAGGTACCATTTATTTGCTCTAGGGTAGCATGTTTCGACAAGGTAGCACAAATCGGCAGAACACCGGCAGTGCAGAAAAGCAGCAGTGGACGAGAGCTACAGCTGACCGACTGACGTCCTCCAGAGCAAAATGCGATGCATACATTAGCTACTAACACTTCCATTTTGTTGGTTTTAATGCCATGAGTCATCTCAAAAAATATATTTTGTGGTGTTGGTGACATAGATGACCAGTGCAAAAATGTATCAATACAAGTTATATACAAGTCACTTGTAATCACGAATGTAAACTGTCAAGACAGACAAGTCTGATCTGAGCAAAAAACAGAATCGAACGATGAGGCTTGTAATGGGAACGTAGCCTTAGAGATGTGCATGAAAATCCCACTAGCTTAGATGTTAATTTTGTTTGTACCTGCCATGACATTTTGTTGGGTTTATTTCCTAAAATATAAACAAACTAGTAGCCTAATTTAAACCTCCGTGACCTTAGCCAGGCAGCTACTAAGGATGAATGAATAAACACTATGACCGCTTTGCACACTGACTCACATAAATGATGCTCTTTCTTTGTTCCATGAGCTGCATATCAGATCGCCACACTCTTTTTGTTTTGCCCTATTCACCAATTTTCTGGCAAGCTTTCTTTAAAAAAAAAAAAAAAAGAATAGTACATCTATTCATATTTGTATCTGTTTAGAAGATATTTTCTGTTCAGTCTGAATAATGTATTCATATTTGTGTACATCTCTGGTTCTAGGGAAACGGACTACTAAAACATCAGTCTCAAGCTCTAGAGCAAACATAATGACTTAACATTTTTTTTGTTTGGTTGAAGGACTGTGTGTGTTCCCATAAAGCATTGGGAACACACACACACACAGTAGTGGTCAATTGGTAAAGAAAAAAAGTTTAAAATGTGGGAGGCTCTCCCACCCAAAGGCGCTTTACAATTACACAATTACAATAAAAAAAACAACTGAGTCCTCGAAAAGCTGTCAGGATGGATCTTCAGTGGCGTAGCTGTTCACAGTCCCACTGAAAGACACACACAGCCTGCACAGCCGCAATGCCACCGGGCAACAATGCCGAGAACGCTGAGTCATGGATCCACAAAGTGACCACAGAAATATCGGTGCTCAAAGCAGTGAACAGCCCCGACATGGACGAGAGCAACAGGCACACCGTAGTCCATAGCGAGCAAGTGCGCACACATCACTTATGGTATACCAAGGTCAGAGGAACCTGATGCTCAACATTAGGTCTGGAGCTACGCCACAACCGACAACGAACGGACAAAGAACAAAAACAACAAAACATCAAACACAGAAAGACAAAAAAGAAAAGAATAGAAAAAGTTTCGGTGAGAAGTGGCAGCTAAAACGCACACGCACACGCACACTCACACATATATACATACATATTTTAATTTATGTATATATATAAATATGTTATTAGAGAAAGAATTTCTGCATCTGGTGTTATAGGAAGTGAATAAGGGTAACCCCATAACAGTACCTGTAACACACGAGCCTGTCACTGATACAGAATGCCCTGTTGTACCTTTAATGCGCTGATCAGAGAACAAGGTATTTATCCATGTAGCTAGCTACAGTAGCATGGTCCTTGTATTTTTATGTCTCTTCTTAGTGACATAAGTCCCAAATCACATGTTCTTTCACCTTTTCATGTCACAAATATTTCTAGTAAAAACTCATAAACAGTGTCTTGTATATAGTAATTGATACACACCTTTATTTAGTGCTTTAATAAAGGACATGTGGAAACACAGCTGAAACTGGAATGCGATGTGGTTTCCCCTTAGAGGTGTGAATTTGTGAATAATTCATCTTAGGCAATGTTAAAAAGCCCAGTTGGGTCAGTTGGGTCACCTAACACCAGCTCTGTCAGTGTGATCCTGCGACCTAATGTTACCTGGTTTGGCCTCTGCAGGAGAAATGCAGTCATCTGCCTTTCATACATGCTTTTTATAGCAGCGTGCATTTTCCTAATGGTGCTGTATAATCATGGCCTTGTACATGGACTATGCTCTGCTCAAAAATTAATCCGAAAACTTCAGATACATGGAAATATTCGAGTGCCATTATTTTCATGGAGTATAAACTACTTCAGAAAAATATTAAGCGATATAAATAGCTCGGCAGATGCAAGTTTTTTGAAGAAAGAATGAACGAATAGCTAGTAGTGCTTTAGAAATCTTATTTGCAGGGCCAGAGAAACCTTGAAGCCTTTTATATCTCTTTTTATGTCTTTCCATCTCCTGAATGTCTCAATGTACCCCTCTCTCTCTATCCCTCTCAAGGACTGCACAAACTTTGGTTGATGGAGAACAAATTCTTCAAATGTGCAAAGAAAGAAAGAGTGGAAGAATGAGCATAGAGAGCAAAGAGAAACATGTTATGCCAACATGTTAGGGTTGTCATGTTGTATCTGTGTTACAGTGTGTGCAAGAGGATTTTCACAAATGGCTGTCTATACTGATCAGGGTGAATTAAGTAAAAAAAAAATATATATATATATATTTTGGAATCAACCTAACTTTTTGGTTATTGACTGAATCCATCGCATAAAGCAAGCTTGAACCCAGATCTTATTTTAGTTCATCTTATAACATTAAAACCACCTGCCTAATACTGTATAGGTCCTCCATGTCCCACCAAAACAGCTCTGACCCATTGATGCATGGACTGCACAAGACCTCTGAAGGTGTGCTGTGGTATCTGGCACCAAGACGTTAGCAGCTAATCCTTTAAGTCCTGAGGAAGGGCCTCCAAGGATTGAACTTGTTTTTTCCAGCACATCCCACAGATGTGGACTGACATCTGGGGAATTTGAAGGCCAAGTCAACATCTTGAACTCCTTGTCATGTTCCTCAAACCATTCCTGAACTATTTTTGCAGTGTGGCATTATCCTGCTGAAAGAGGCCACTTACATTAGGGAATACGGTTGCCATGAAGGGGTATACTTGGTCTGCTACAATGTTTAGGTAGGTGGTACATATCAAAGCAACGTCCACATGAATGCCAGGACCAAAGTTTCCCAGCAGAGCATTACCCAGAGCATCACACTGCCTCCACTGGCTTGCCTTCTTCCAATAGCGCATCATGGTGTCATCTCTTACTCACATGATGCGAAAGAAAACGTGATTCATCAGACCAGGGCACCTTCTTCCATTGCTCCACGGTCCAGTTCTGATGCTCACGTGCCCATTGTAAGCTCTTTCTGTGGTGGACAGGGGTCAGTGTGGGCTACGCAGCTCCATATGCAGCAAACTGCGAGGCACTGTGTGTTCTGACATGTTTATCACAGCCAGCATTGACTTATTCAGCAATCTGTACTACAGTAGCTGTTCTGTGGGATCGGAGCGGACTGGTTAGCTTTTGCTCCCCAGGCACACTAATAAGCCTTGGGTGCCCATGAGTCTGTCGCCGGTTGTCCTTCCTTGGACCACTTTTGGTAGGTACTAACCACTGTATACCAGGAGCACCGCACAAGACCCATCATTTTGGAGATGCTCTAGGAATCACATCGTCTAGCCAACACAATTTGCTTTCACAATTTTTCCTGCTTCCAACACATCAACTTCGAGAACTGACAGGTCACTTGCTGCCTGATATATCCCACCTCCTGACAAATGACACTGTAATCAGGTAATCAATGTTATTCACTTCACCTGTCAGTGGTTTTAATGTTATGTCTGATATGATTATAAAAAATATTTAAAAAACAAAACAAAACAGGAACTTATGGAGAAAAGAAATCATTGTAATTTAATCTTAAAATCAGAAAATAATTCAATTAAAGCAGTCTAAAACAGTAAATACAGACAGAAAACACTGACGAACATTATCATGCTCCTTCACTTGACACTATTTATATCTCCTGTTCACCTCTTTCAGTCTGTCTCTCTAATTATATGTATAAATGTGTATATTTGTGTGTGTGTGTGTGTGTGTGCAGCATCTCTATTTTAACAGCAGTTTAAGCAGTACATAAAACAGGCAGCTCTATCAATAGCAAGCCTAATTACACCCACACACATGTTAAAGCTTTCCTTTTCTGCTCTGTGTAGATCTTGCCATCCGACGCCCCCTCCATCAGTCACATTACAGGGCAGCTTTTCAGAAAGCACGACAAAAACTCTCCAGACTGAACAAAGACTCGGAAGCTGGCCAAAGTAAGCTGTTCCTATCTATGTTTACATTTACAAGCATGTACGTCAGCACAGGGATTGCTAGAAGACACACCCACCTACACACACATACACAGATACGCACTAAGCTCGGTGGAGGAAAAAAAAAGTTATTTGTGCTGTAAAGATGCATATGAAGTAAAGGTGGGGTGAAATGCCTGCTGGACTGGAAACAAACAGCGTGATGACGAGCACCAGGCCACCGAATCAGCCAGAGATGGAGAAACCCGATCTGTGAGCTGACGTCATGGATGAACTCCAGTACCTCCTATCCAGATCCCTTCATCTAATCTATCCCTCACCTTTATCGTCATCCCTCCATCATCCCACGTTTACCAACAGTCCTTTATGACTCCTCTTCTGCAGCTGATGTCAATGCAAAACACCAAAAAGCACAACAGTGATGGTGAAAACAGATCATTACTCTGTATGTCCAGATTGCAGGGATGACCAATGTTCCAGATTCACGTTGACTTGCGAAGTGTTTTATTGCTTGCATAAGCTTAATATCAGTGAACAGAGTTTGCATATTTAGTCATGCAACCTTTCAGGGAGAATACAGAAAAATATTCAAAGGTCAAATGCTTATTTAAATATTAAAGATATATCATGGTTATCTTTACGGCACCACTGTAATGATATGTAAAATATCATATGCAAAAGATTTCACGCGCAGGTTTAAAGGTATTGTAGTACATTGCAGAGGAAAATTCTCAGTTGGGAATGGATGTGGCTGTTTTGCTTTACAGTCAATAAGGCAACAGTGAAACAGTCTTTCACACACTATAGAAATTGTGTGGTTAATTGTTGGGTGAAACCACTATAGGAATTGAGAACAAAGTAAGAATGAAATGTGACATTGTCTATGGAATTGCTCAAACAATTGGTTATATGCTATACACCATAAGTAAGGGATAAAACACGGTTTGCTGCTCTAGGAAAATAATTAATGAAGGTAGTGTGATGTGGCCTGGCACAAAGCGGAGCTACAGGTGACAAATCCTGAAGTTGATGTTTTTCTCCCCCATTAATCACCGTATTTCAATGTTGTGGAACCCACAAATTTACCTCCAGTCTGAGCTCTTACAGGAACAGGTGCAGTTATATTGAAATCACATGACACTTGACAACTGAATTCCATTCAAGACGACTTTTGTTGGTGACTGGTTGCACCAGAACTAAGGTTGTGCAGCGATGGGGATGAATACTTACGCAATCATAATTTACATTTTCCCCTGATCTCTCCTGCATAACGCCACCAAAATGTTGGATATTTTGTGAAGATTCTTCACATAAAATCCCAATTAAGTCCATTTCATTTCCAGATTGTATCATATTAGGCATTAAATTGTGTGTGGGGGGTGAATACTTATGTCCTCTATCTAATACATTTTGTAATGAATTTCAGTGTTATAGTAGTTTACATTCGGTCTACATTCTGCTCTCATTAAGACTCAGGTTCATCTTTGTCATTCCAAGTGCTATATGTTCCTGATAAATGTGATAAGTATGAGCCGACTCACATACATTACTCATTTTTCTAACATGTACAATTTTTCTCATTTAAATAACATTTTCTACACCGATTTGATTGCGTCATTCTATTGCTCATAGATTGCCAGAAGCCATTCCCACGGTTAAATGTACGTAGTTAGCTTGATATTTGATACAGCTACAAAAGCACAGCTAAGATGCACAGATCTTGTAGCTTGGTTTTTTTTCTAGGTTGACCAAAACCTGCAAACAAATGTCACATGCACAACGTATCACATGACGGAAGGTGTGCATGACCTGTGATGAATGAACGCCGTACCAAGATTTTTAAAAGGTAAAAGAGATAGACATGTAGCTACAATTACATTGTAACCCATGATTAAAGATTAGGAAAAAATAGTAACAAGGAACTGTAATGAATATTCAGCATGATAAAACAGCATGCATTAAATTTCAGTGAGATGATAGAATTACTAATTTACACTAATGAAGTATGAAGAAATATGAAATATGTATTTCATACACTAATGACTGTAATTATATCTGTTTAGAACAAACTTGTTTAACAGCAATGTTTATATAGCATATATTGATTGTGTTCAGTTCAACGTGTTCTGGCCTCAGGTAAGTGCAACACACACACACACACACACAGAGGCAAGAAGCTTGAGGTGGAGGTGGAGGAGCAGAGCAAAGCTTCAGATATGTGTGGAATTTAAAGCCATACTCACAGCTATAAGCAAGTTTGTTCAGATTCCACATTCCTCAACCGACGTTTCCTGACAGAGAACGAGCAATATAGAAGAATTAGCTCGTTTAAGAACGAAGACGTGAATTAACTTCCTGACATAAATCACATGGTGATAGTGACAGAGTTTCCAACTGTGCCGGTTTAACCTGACGTGATCTAAAATCACTGGTAAATTGAGTTTTTTTAACTATTTAAAAATGGAAGCTGTTTGCTAAATTTAGCAATCCCTGCTATTAAGCTAACTTGCATTGTGACATACTTTAGCTACACTAATGACCTCACACTACTGCAAAGTTAATTAGGTTCTTATAACAGCACATTCCAAAGTGTCATATACTATATAATAAAATGATTAAAACATGGCATGATTGAAATAAAACGAGGGAACGGGTTATTAAAAAGTGGCCACAACTGAACTGAAACGAGCAAATGGAATTATTAAAACATGACCACAATTGAACTCAAACGAGGGAACGAATTATTAAAACGTGGCCTTGAATTAGCTAAAACGAGGGAAGGAATAGATATAGTAGGAACAAATTAGCAAAATGTAGTCGTGAGATATATTTTTTTCTTTTTGCGTCATTTGCATGGCACTGTAGCTTTATTCCTCTTATATTCGCTCAATTTATTCATTAAAGAATGACATCATACTGCTTGACCATTTCAATTGACATTTACTGATGTGGAATGTAGGTTACTGTTACAGCTATGTACAGCTGTTATCTCAGAAGCCTGTCTTTCATTTGTCTCAAAAGACAAAAACAAAACCTGCAACTTGTTCTCAAGAAACCACAAAATGCAAATTTGTGAAAGCATGTGTCAAAAAATGTAGAGGAATAGCTTTACCTCTAGCACTGAAACTGGAGACTCCTTACAAAAATAGTAATATAAAATACACTAATGTTTGGGGGATTCTGGGTAATTAGCTATTAGTACTGAAAAACTGTTACATAAAATAAAGTACTAAATATTGGCCGTTACACTGAGAAATGGGTCATTACATATTTGTGGTATAAGAGGAATACAATATTAATTTTTCATTTCATTTTTCATTGACCTGAAATTTGATATTATGGTGTTAACAGTAACCCTGCTTCGTATTCGGCCACATCACACCACCCCATCGTTGATTTTCCTATAAAAGCATTCCTGTTCATCTTATAAATATTTAAGCTATCAAAAACACATTCAAGGTTAAACATGACTCTGTCCAAACGTTGCTGCAAAATTTAGACGATGCCATCACTTCATTTTCTCTCTCTTTTTCATACTATATCATGACTTGCCTTTTATAGCACTGTGTATAATGTAAACCTTCTCAAGTCACATTTATGATTTATAAGGTGTTCTTATAAATCCTGTCCAACGATGTGTACTCAACTCTCTCTTTGAAAGCTCAGTTGCACACAATTTAGACTTCTACGATGGTGGCATGTAGAACAGAGGCAGCAGAGGTAAACCTCAATGAACACACACATACACACATAGCAACTCAACCACCCACCCAACCACATACCCCCACGCACACACCACACCAACAGCAGAACAGCATAAAGTATTCGTGTCCTCTACTTTCAGCGCACATGTCGCTGCAACACGATTGCATCTATAAGGCACTATTGCAGATGTCCTCACATCACCGCTGTTGCACACACGCACACACACATAGGGCTTTCTAGGCCATGAGAGATGCACAATATGCCAAAAGCAGTATGGCGTTCATGTTCACCCTGACCTCTACACTATTTAAACCTGCAGGTGAACAGCTGTGTCAGACACACCTTCATATTTCAGGCCATAAGGGGTGTCAGCAAGCAATACGGTGAGTCTGAGAACCAGGTCACACACCAGAGACTCCTTCTATTGTTTTATACAGAGTGCAGTGTGTCTCAGGGCAGAAATATGGCTATACTTTAGAATCTAACTTTCTTAGGAGCTGTGCTTACAGCTGGGCTACCAGGACTACTCTATTACTCTCTTTCAAGGAAAAAAAAAAGAAAAACTTTTTTGGCATCCAGGTCATCAAAGTGGATTATTTTACTCTTGTGGTACCAAGACCAGTTGAAGTAGAAGTTGGGGCTGATTTCTTTCCAGCCCAGATTGTAGATTCACATAGCCTACCATAAGGTTCACAATAGTAATAGTAGTGGGAGCTCAGTGGTTAAGACGTTGGACTACTGATCGGAATGTCATGAGTTCAAATCCCAGCACTACCAAGCTGTCACTGCTGGGCCCTTGAGCAAGGCCCTTAACCCTCAATTGCTCAGTTGTATAAATGAGATAAAATGTAAGTCGCTCTGGATAAGGGTGTCTCACAAATGCTGGAAATGTAAATATAACAATGACTTACTACATGTTAAACCCTTATATCCGGCATCATGGCCAGCTGTCACTGAGTTCATGAAGTACACCAAGTCCAGGAATAAGTGTTCACTCCAATAAGAGATGGTGATAATACCCCTCTAATACCCACTGTGTTCTGGTCAGGTATTTAACCATGATTGTGTTACTGTTTATATGAGAGTGTAATGGACTGAAAGGATTTGGACAGAATTCCCAATAGACCAAAAAAAAAAAGGTCTCAGTCTGAGTACATGGTCCATGCTCAATACAGTTATCACAATGCTTGAAAGTGGACAGCAATGCTCTATGGTGTTCTGCTCAGACATTTAGAGATGTGTAGCAAGTGTGTGTGTGTATGTCTGTGAGTATCTGTGTGGAGAAAATTCCCACTAGGAGCCCATGATGTACTGGTGAGGAATTTGATAAGAGCTATCGATTGTAAACCTTTTGCCCTTAACAAGGTGCCAGGGATGCTCCAGGGAATGAGCAGACCTTTTAAAGAACTGACACGCCTCTCCTCCTGTTTAAGAGCAGGACCGCTGCATAAAGAAATGTGAGGTCCTAATGCACTCATTGACCTTACAAAGGCAAATCCTCCAGTAGCTGTGGACCTCAAAGCAAAGACATTGTCATGCGCAAGATGCCAAGTACCGCACATGTTTTCTTGCTTTTAGTCACTTATTCTAGGTGTATATGCTTAAAGGAATTTTTATTTCCATCCATCCATACCGCTTATCCATTAAGGGTCACAAGAAAGCTGGAGACAATCCAAGTTGACTTCAAGCAAGAGGCCATCAGAATGATCAATGTGACAGTTTGTAAAGTTTATTGCAACTGCTAGGATCACCCAGGGTGCCTTTCTGTGCGGAGTTTGCATGTTCTCCCCGTGCATGCATGGGTTTCCTCCGGGTGCTCCGGTT
>JAQMYM010000039.1:4388167-4401295 GCA_030014255.1 Parauchenoglanis ngamensis | reverse complement strand
ACACATGCGTGTGTGTGTGTCTTGCCTCAGGTGATACCTGGCTTCATTGAGGAAGAGAAGGCTTCAGTTCAAACAGTGGCTGTATATGAAAAGATTAGTTGAGGATGTTCGCTGAAACCAGAAACTATATAAGCAAATTACAAATATCCATAAATACATGTGGAAAAACACTTATTTATTCCTTAAATGTAGTTTCAAGCTAAATCTTTCCATTTACATGGAGTTCATATTCCCATCAAATATGAGTCAGTTTCGTACATTCCTGCTCAGGAACATGATTGTCAGCAATGTGAGACTCCTGTTTCTGCCCTTTTCCCACTTTAATCACACTTCTTACTTTTCCCCTCGACAGTACTCCTAGCAATAAGCACCAGAAATGAATGTGGGGAGTTCTGGGAACTCACAACTAGTGACGGCTCCCCTGATTAACTGGAAGCTGTAAGTTACATTCCTTCTGAAGAAGGTCACATTTCTGCACCATCTCCCTCCATCCATCCCTCCCACTTCACTGTTCCTCGACCTCTTAGTGACCTGTACAGCTGTTTTCACTATCAAATCCAAAACTTCAGAATTTCCTTGCGTTTAATCTAGTGAAAAGATGCATCATCTTGTGTACATTTCCAAAAAAACAGCCTCTCCTTTCCTGCACATGATGGTGGGATGAAGTAATCTATGAAGCAGTGCTGGATGATGTTGAAGCACATAACTGTAATGAAAAACATATCAGGGTTATTATCCATAACCCTAAAACTAATTCGAAACGGAGTTCAGTGTTCAAACAGATGCTCAATAATTAAGTTCCAGGATTTTCAAGGACTTTTCAAACACTAACATTTTATTTTCAAGGACTACACGAGAGATATCATTTGCCAAACCTTAGGCTGTATCGGGTGAGAATGGTATGTTTGTGTGGGTAGAATTTAGGAGTTCTTTGGGATTTTTGCACAAATACAATTCACTGCAAAAAAAAAAACGTGACTTTATTTAATGTTTCAAGACTGAATTGACCTTGTTCTGTGTAATTACATTTGTTTTGAAAAAGAAGCAAAAATGACCTTCAACTGAGCAAGAGCAATTGAACACCATAGAATATGACTAGAAATATGCTCAACAAACTTATTAGTTTCACCATAATTGTTAGGATCTGATGGGATTGGATGCAAACACTGGGCTTTATTAAAACCAGTCAAGGCAGACAAACCAAAAGGGCAAACCAATCCTCAAAGATGTAAAGCAGGCAAACGGTCAGGCGATTAACAAATAGACCAGACTAGGCCAGAAACAATGGTGACAGCAAAACAAAGCAGAGCCGAAACCGGATAAACAATGCGCATGAGAATAAAGCTCAGTAATGTCATTGGATAATCCAGGACTTTGTAAAGAACTGAAGTGAGACTGGGTGCAGGCAACTGTGAATGAACAGTGTAATCATAAGTCTGTAAATGGGGATATGGATTGAGTTGATTGAGAAAATTTACATTTGGGCTGCCTTTGGGACATAGTGCTCAGTAGTCAAGGCAGTGTGGTGAAATTCCTTGCTAAGGGCGGGATCTAGACAACATTCTGAGCTGGGAGCCAGCATCTCACCTCAGAACCATTTCCCTTCCAGTGTATGAGGTATTGCATACTACCTCCCAGACAGCTGGTGGAAGAGAAATACCATGTCTGTAGTTTATAGGTCACCTCATTGATGTACTGAAGAATTAACTTCCTGCATTCTCTGTTTACACAAAGTACCCTGGTTAAATGTAATACACGGTGTTTAGGGTCATAAACAGGTGTGGCTCTATCTGCGAACTCCTTAATTTGTCTTACTGCTTTTCTAAGTGCCTGTATCCTTACTTCCCTGAAACCAGAAATTGCTGGGGCACTCGTGGTTTTTGCATTCCAGGGGAAGATTTGGGGCCGGTATACTGGCATGCATTGAAACATGGTAAGGTGGGTTGCCAAGTGGTTGCATGTGTTTTGCAAATCAAAACCTAATCTTTCTTATACAACAGGTCCTTAAGAATTAGTCTATTTCTGGTTTACCACCTAACTTGGATTATAGCTTGTGGATGACATCCAGATGTTAGAATTTCTGAAACCCACAGCTTTCCATGACTGACCTCTACACATGGGAAGTGAACTGTAGGATAGCTAGAATAGTGATCGTATTGAATGAGGGTAATAGACCCATGACAAAGGATGTTGAGGAATGGGCAGAAGCAGCAGTTTACCACATGTCAGACTTGATGAAATCTCCAGCTTTCCATGACAAACCTCTAGGCATGAGAAGTGAACTGGGGCCCTCTATCAGACTATTACCTCTTTTGTTGAAACATGAGTTTTGCTGTAGTTGTAAAAGGCTGTAGGTTAGGCAAGAAGGAGAATCACAAGAAGGGATGTGGAGAACTGGTCTATAATAAATAGATTAGTGGTCATGTTGAGTGAAGATGGTATATAAATAAAATATGTACTTTTCAGGTTTTACAAATTTTCTCTGGGAGTTCTTGCAGAATATATTTATCATGTTGGATTTGTTTCCCCAAGGGAACAGGAGTAGACCAAAGTACTGTCAGTGTAGCCTATGACAAACTTTCCTGACATGTCTGAGATCACCACTCACAAAGGTGCGATTAATGGAGGGACAACTGACCATAGCAAATGACATCACAATATACTCATCATGGTTCATCGTTTAGCTACAGATGGCCAGTCATATCCTCACAGGTCCGGTGTGGGTGCAGGTTTTGATTCCAATCAAGCAGGAGCTACAACTGATTCCACCTGTTTAATCAGCTGAGGTTGGCTTTCAGTAGACTCAGGTGTGGCTTCTGCTTGGTTGGAATGAAAACCTCCACCCACAATAGCCCTTTGTGGATAAGATTGAACACCTCTGGTTTAAGATCATGGGAAGTATTCAAAAAATATTTTCATTGGATATAATAACATTTCTCACATTATATCTTTCTAAAAATCAAACGACTGTGGTCTGCTTTTATGTAAAATTTCATTACTAGAGCACAAGGGAACTGTGAAAGAGAATACAAAGCAAATGTGAATTAGCTCACTAATAGAAGTACATTTTTAAATGCTTACATTTTTTGTAAATTTTAACTTTAATTTTCAACGGAAAGTAAGTGAAAACATTTCATGTGTGACTCAAACTCTAGTTGGATTTACTGCATCAATAGAAATGGCGTCAGAAAGCAACGTGACAAAAAAAAAAAAGGATACTATTATGTTTCAAATAATTACACAGTATTCAGTAATATAATTAAAACTTAATGCCTTAAAGTTCCACCTGAACTTGTCAAGAAGCTTAACAGGAATTCCTTTCCGAGGCCATGAAAGGCTTAGCATTAATGGCAGCATTAAGGTTACAAGGGTGCACACTTCACACACCACATGACAAACATGCCTACACATAATCTTATCAACTATACTATATGATGTGGCAGCTTTCCAAGCATTAACTCTGACTATCACTGTAATTTCAAAGACCCACATAGTGCATAACAAATGATTGAGAGATTGTCGAGGCGATGTAAAGGACATGGAGGTCATCGAGGACACTGGCCATATACTTTCCTATATGAACTAGGTTACACATTTGCATTTAAAAAAAGTAGTTTGTTGTAAAAAAAAAAAAAAAATTACTTACAAAATAATTCATTTTTTTAATGATCTGCTCCCAGAAACAAAATGACTAAACCAAAAAATATGTAAATATAAAATTAACTTACGAAAAAAAAAGACTGTAAACTGTAGCAACATTGCTGAGAAGAAGAGTAAGGTGGTTTTTTTTTTAGATTTTGATCTAACATCAGCATAAGAGCTAAGTATGGGAAACCCCACATGATTTGTCATTTTTGAACGAGTTGAGCCGTCTATTTTAGGCAAATGTTTTGGGCTGACTTGCATATGCAAGCATTTGGGGGTAATTTTGGCAGATGCAAGCAATGTTTAATTTAAGTAAATGCTTCAATACAAAACTTTTTTTAACATCTGTGCTGTTTGTTAGCATGGATGATGAGATGTATTTACGACTCTCAGCTATGTTTTGAGGCAATATGACAGTGAGTGTCCTTGGTTTGATCGTGAGATTGACTAACATATTTTCACCATTGTTCACATGGGTTTCTTTCGGTTTCACTGGCTTCCCCTCAGTAGGCAGAGTGGCTCTAGGGCTAAATAAGAATAAATGTGAATGCGCATGGTGCAATAGACTGACATACCATCTAGAGTGTATTCCAGACTTAAGTCCAGTATTCTAGCGATCCACCATCCAAATTACTACAATAAAGTAGTTCTTATAATGAAAAAAGTAACAAACGTATGACAAAAGGAGGCACTATACCAAGACGAGAATGATTAATGTGTTTGGCAATGCACATTTATAAAAAAGATTTTTCTGAAATGTAATGCAAAGTAATGTTATTTTGCTAATTAAAAGGGAGTTTTGCTAATTAGAAGTTGTTTATTGTACTCTGATCATAGTGTGGAAAAATAATAACAATATTCGGTCATAATTTCACAAGCTTCACCTTGAAAACAAGCTCTCTGGAAGTCTTTTGATTTGTGAGCTGAGTCAAATGATCTGACTCAGCTATACCGCAGAGAAATGCCTGATTATAACTATAAAGGAAGATGAATAAACAAATATAATCTGCCAATATATGCAGTAATAAGGTTGGTAGCAAAGGGCCTGCTGATGCATGTGCTACTTCTTAGTAGGGGCTGTCATTTTTAGTGCATTACTAATACTGAAAAGCCCAGCAAATGTAGCAAGTGGTTTAGTGCTTTCTCAGTCTCATGTTTTTACACAGCAAGAAAGGAAGTGGGCTATCTGCATAAACCTACATTTCAGAGACAGCGTAGATTCTAGGCTTCAGATGTATCTACATGAATAATGCTACTGAAAGTGGGCCCCTTAGTAGGGCTTATCAAGCCTAAACTACTTAGCAGGTGAAACCTATTCCTGTTTTTCAAGCAAGTGAGAAAAATCCTCTACGGGCTTTGTGACCGCAAACCCAATGCATGCAACAACAACATCAACGGCAGCCAATAGAGTCAATTCGAAAGAGTTCATCTGAGTGCACTAGCTTAGAGGTAGAGCTGTGATGCTGCACCATCTGAGACGCCAGGCAGCATGATATTCAATACGCATCTAACGGCCCTGTAAGATCGCAGAGCATTTCCAAGGGCTCTAAATTACGACTGTTATACAACAAGACTGCGCGCCCCGAGATGACTCCAGGAACAGACGAGGATAATTGAGCGGCAAGCCTTTGTGTAGTATTCTTGTACGGTGGGCGTGTACAAAGGGTGTGTAACAGGACTGGTGTAAAACAGCCATCACTGGCTTCTTAGAATAACCACAAGGCCATGAGTCTGTTCCAGAAAACCAATTCACACACCCATGTTTAGATCTCTGCAGAGCATCGATTAAGAGTGTCGGTGTAGTATTACTCACTGTCCCTGACTGAATTTCAGAGGTTGTGTATATGGTTCCTCAATATTTGTATCTATGCTAGCTGAACTCACAAGCATTCCCAGGTATTGCTAAGAATGAGAGTTTCAATCCCAGACCTACCAGGGGTTGCGGATTGTGACCCACAAACAGAACAAATGCTTATATAAAATGAAACACTCTTATTTTGCAATACAAGTGTCCAATAAAGGCTTAGTACTTCCTGAGTAGTTGGAAGCATTAAGAAGGGTCTACAATAGTGCTGTTGTGCTAAACCTTGGACATTATTGACATACCATTACCAGTAGTGCTTGAGCTAAGTATCATTCAACCGTCGATAGTTATTCCTGTTTGCCATGAAAGTTCCATTATTCAGAATGTGAAGTATAACAAATCCCATGAGAATCTGATGGGTTGTTCATTATCTGGGTTTTCTCTCTACTTACGCCCAGAGTCTGCTCAACAGGTCTATAAATTACGCATCATATACTGGTGTTTTGTCATCAGTACGAATGGTCGACAGCTCTTTCACGTTCGTTGAGTTTCCACCAATTTCTCTTGTTCTTCTTTGTTGGCTTTCCATCTGTTGCCATTCTGCAAATATTTGAAATCACTGCCTCAATTGTTGGAGGAAAAATAAGCACCAAGACAACATCCTTTCCATTTTTCCAGTAATGCACTGGCTTCTGTTGCAACATGAGTCCTCCCATAATTTCCCAGAACGATTACATTCACACTGTACAGCTTCCTGATTAATAACCATAGGTACAGTGTGTTAGCTGGGAGGGGATACAGATACAACCAAGGGATGTATATCCGTATATAATAAAAAAATGCTTTTCTTTGCATATGTCTGTTTGCAAGAAAGTCAGAATGCAGGGTTAGCAATAATAAGGTGGTATAGTGTGGTATGCTAATCCATCATTGTCTATTAATAATTATAGTATCTTCAGTATCTTAGTAGTGCACTGTAGTAGCTTATGTCAGGCCACCCTGTCACTGATTATCTTAATATTATAGCACATTTTGAGCCTCTTATTCCTTAAGCAATGAGGTTGGTAAAATATTTTTGGTTCACAGTAGATGGGGATACAGTATGCTAGCCCTGGCGGTAGTTACTTTAGCTGTGGACGACAGACAAGTGCTGCAGGTGTGTTTGGCATTTAGATATTCCTATCGTCTGTGTTATATATGACAGCCCAGGGGAGGCGGCCCAGGCTCGGTGGGAGAGAGTGTGTAAAAGTGAGCTGTGCTACAGATACGCTCACACTCACAGCTACCCTGCTCAGCACCGCCTCACTGCATGATTCAGAGAAGAACTGAGACACTGTCTTGTGGTTTAGCAGCGACACACGCCAGACATACACTCACACACGAACATACACACAGACTGCAGAAGAAAGAAAACAAAATGGAAAAAAGACATGTAAAGAAAAAAACGATGAGGGATTGAAAGCAAGATGACCTCAGACAGACAGAGTTTCAGACAACTCTTAACCACTTTCACACACGCCTCTGGCGCATACATGTCACGAATGAGCAGAGCCAGAGTCCACATTCCAGGCCAGGACAATAACTGCTATGTTGTTTTTCCTTTCTTCTGTTCTCTCCGTAATTAAATGCATGTGGAGCCGCCGAGGCAAGAAAAGGACAAAGAGTTTAAGTTTAGGCTGGTGAAGCTGGAACCGAGCCCACTGGAACAGGAACTCAGTGGGGTCACGTTAGGTAAATCCGACTTTCATGTTTTCTGCTCACACATGTTGACCCAGACGGTGGCTTGCTCAATTTTTCAATCTAGAAGTCAACAAACAAATATGGAAAGAAACAAGAATGGAAGGACAAAGGCAACAAGGCAGAGGTTAAGAAGGAGATCATGTAAGGGACTGTCCGTTTCTGTCAACTAGTATGAAACACATTCCACTGTGTCTGCGGTCAGAAGACAGTTTTTGAGTAAAACCGGGAGGATGGCGGCTTGTTTGGATGGCAGGATTGACCGTCGGGCCGTAAATATGCCCAAGTGGCTTTTCTCCCAGACTTGACTAGACACACACCCTGGGGTATTTCATTCTCTCTGACATCACACACACACCCACACGCTCTCCAAAATGGCCAAACCTAGATGGATGTCTGATGTCTTCTCCTTCCTCTTTTTAAAAACAAATGCTCTGGTAATTTAATATGTGCAGTTATAACAAACCTAATCATATGACCTCCATCTGATAGAATTAACTTGCTGAAATAATAATAATAATAATAATAATAATAATAATAAAAAACAATAACGGTCCTAATAGTTTAACAGGTGATGATTGACAACTTTCTAATGGGATTCAAAGGCAGCTGTTATTCTCTAATGATCTTGTGGTCACAGTTTAGTGTTTGCAGGTCATTCAGTGGACTGAATGGTCCAGAATGGTTTACCACAAAGTTGTATATTGATAGTTGTGAGAAATTGTCTCTTCACCGCAAGAAGGTTCTGGGTTTGAACCGGCCCGCCGACTGGGGCCTTTCTATGCAGAGTTTCCCTCCTGGTGCTCCAGTTTCCTCTCATGGTCCAAAGACATGTAGATTAGGTCAACTGGCTTCTCTAAATTGCCAATAGGTGTGAACGTGTCTGTCCAGGATGTACCCTGCCTCTCGCCCCAAAGGCAGCTGGGATTAGCTTCAGCTTCGCTGCGGCCCTGACGGATAAGCGGTACAGATAATGGTTGGATGGATGGTTTTAATTGTCAGAACAGGATCATCACGGACATTTTGATCTGGTATCTGATTACAAACCAAGTTGATCACCATTATGTTTATTCTGCTAAATCGCATAGATATTCAACAACTTGATCAAAACGTGACATTTACGTTACGTTTTTTTAAAGTTGACGTGTCCGAGTATAAGTCAGAACAAAGCCATTTATGGCCAAATATTTTACCATTATTTTTGTCTGTTTGCAAGAATTCAGCCTTAGTGACATTCAAAGGGTTTCCATAGACCGCCTCACATATATCCCGGGAATATACCCTGCATATGAAGCGCAATAAAAATTAAATGGACTCCTGGAAAACTTTGGTACAGGATGTTCTTTTCGAATGCAATCAACACACAACACTCTTATGAAGTATCCCGTGCAGGAGAGATGATGTGGCCCTTGTTTCTAGTAATTTCATTTATTTGTGTATATGTACATAGAGAACTGCTGAGTCGCCTTTATTCAAGGTCCTTCAGCTTCCTGGGTCTTGTTAAGTTCCAGCTAGTTTGACAATCACAGTTAAAGTCAAGTTTGAGCTTGGATTAATTTCACTTCACGAGTGAGATTCCTGTTATTGTTGAAACAAGAATTTGTTTTGCAGGTCAAACGCAAGGTTGCACAGTGTTATAGGAAGTGACAGTCTTTCACAACATCCTTGGTGGTGTGCCAAGGTTCATCTATAAAATGTAAACATTTTCAGTACGAGTTATTTTGCGGTTCTTTATAATGTGATGTTTTAAACGTAAGGTTGTAACGAAAGTCACTGCCATTTTTATTGTTTAACAACTTCATTTCTCTGGTATTAACAGGCTCAAGAAATCACTTTGAATGTATGCTATATGAGGAGGCAGTTTGGAATCACCAGAGATTTCCAAAACTATCATTCAATTCAATTCAATTCAATTTTATTTGTGTAGCGTATTTTAACAACAGACATTGTCACAAAGCAGCTTCACAGAAGTATATAAATCCTGAATATAAACTTATGAATCTATACATTTATCTATATATATCCCTAATGAGCAAGCGACGGTGGCGAGGAAAAAGTGACAAGAGGAAGAAACCTGCAGAGGAACCAGACTCAGAAGTCATCTGGGTCGCACTGTATAGTGCGATTACGACTAACACACTTCTGTAATAGGGTCAAGATTTGAGTGCAAGACTGTTCGTGGTGATTTAAGTCCTCTGCCATTGTAGCAGAACCGCTCATGTCAACAGCAATCCAACGGCGTTCTTCACAGTTCTAGGTGCATGTTGAGGCAGTTCATATGGTGCCATCATCAACAGGAACAAGTGGTTTCCGTCCATCCTCCGTCCAAGGAAAAGATGCTCGTTGAGCTTAATAGAGGGCCCTGCTGAAGGACATCGGCTTCCACGCTGAGCACTGTCAGTCTCAGAATCAATCATTTTACGTGAAATATAAGACTAAAACTAATAAGATTAAAACTATTCCTAGACATATTTACATTTTTCTTATTCTTTTGGTAGATAATTTTGTAGCGTTTGAGAAATACTTCAAATCAGCAAAAGCAAAATGTGCCAACAGATTAAAACATCAAGCCTGAAATAAGTAAAAATATAAAATAAAACAGGCTTAATAGTCTTATATTTGTACAAAAACATTCTAATAAAAAGGAATATTATTTGAATATAGCTGTATTCAAGGTATGTTTACTTGCTTAGATATATATATTTTGCCATGCACCACGTCCTTACCTGTGTGTAACACGATGCGCTGATTTATTATTTTACACTGACTTATTTATTTTCTGTGCTCATTTTCAGCAGAGCCTAAAAAAAGCACTGGGATCTGAGAATGTAATGGTTAGGCCATGTGTGGCTGTTAATTGTAGCACAGTTTGATATGATCTTTGCAGTTTTCTTTCTGTCAGAATTTCACAGCACTAATGAAATAGCCTGAAATAGAAAAAGTCCCGAATCACGAAAAAAAAACCCTACTTTTTTAAAAATACCAAATCTAAAAAAAGTCAGCTACAACTCGAACAGGTTTAGAAAGAGACGATGTGTAAATTTTCCATTCGAGTTCCTTTCAATCTCCTCAGAGACACACTCCGTGTTTACGAGAACAATGATCCTGCGGTCATTCTCCAACCCTCTTCTCCATCTTCCTGCTCCGCCTCATTACCCACAATGCACTGGGGTGTTGTAATGCCATCTGGAGCGGCTGTGGCGTGACTCCTCACCTCACCTAGGGATCTCTGGATCGCAGCGTGTACTTCATCATTTCACCAACTCTATTAAAACGTTTTTGTTGTTGTTTTTTTAGCCGTATTTCAATAAGACTTCCTTTCAAAAGCCTGATCGATGTTCAATTATTAAATGTAATGTTATCTTCTATGTCCTAGATCTAAAATTCTGTACTTTTAGGACGTAAAGTTCTCGTTACAGAATGAAACACGAGGCGAATGTCTTCAGTAAGTCTTCCTTCACATTCCCTTGTCAGCGAGACCAAATGGCGACGCCCACACAGCCACTCGCGAGGGAAACAGATTTGGACGTATTGTTTGGCTTCGCTTTATGGCAGTCATAAATTTAATAACCCTAAATTGTAACCGTGTAATAAAAAACCCCAATGCGGCACGTTTAAGCACTCTAGCACTTCATCAGACCGTGACGGAGGTCCAAGCTGAAACAAAGTGCAGGATGCTTTTTGTTTGTTTGTTTTTTCTCCATCGTCTTCTTATTTTAGCAGCTAATAATTGAAACGTTATGTAAAATGTCTGTGTGTCAAATCTGTATGCAGGATGTAGACTGCAAATCTGACCTTTTTTTTCCTCAGTAAGGGCAATCTGTCGATATCTAGGGGTGCCATTTTTTTTTCTCCAAACTGATTATCAGTATATGTTTAATGTTTAACTAATGTGTAACGTACTCAGTGCTAACCAATAAGGGCTGCCAGGGAACATTTTATTTAAATCTGTGTGTCCATTAGACTACTACGCTCTCTCTTTATAATGTTAGCCTGCTGTTTTTTAAATGAAGTCAATTAGCTAGCTGCACTACTTAGCATACTTTTGTTTTTCACGTCGCAAGAGCGTTTCCGTGCGGCTATAAATAAAGACTGCGTCATTTCTTTTCTCATTGCGTCAGACCCATCACTGTCTCAGAGTCAAGACAACATACAGACTAAGCGCTGTTATTTTCACTCACCTAGCATGCACAGCTAGCCAAGTTTACGTTTAATAAAAAACATCCATATGCTAAATCCAGATATACTGCAAGAAATAATGTAATTATGTGTAAGTGTTTACAAAGAACGGTATCTTTCACATGAGCAAACTAGCATGTGTTGTCTGTTTTGCAGGTCTGCTCTAATGAATACGAGGTGAATATTTTGCCTGAAAGAGATAAAAATTGCAGGGTAAAATAAATACTAATTGATTCTATTAGCACCCACACTGTGAGCTCATGAAAGTCACTTCCACAATGGAAACCGTGTGTGTGTAAATTATTACCACCAAAGCGCACGTAAATTAATCTTGTCTCGACAAGTTGCAAAATAATATACATCATATGCAGATTTTATTAATGAGAGAGAATTTAGAGAAATCACTAATATGTATAATACAATAATCGGAAGATTTCTGAAAAGGAAAAATTTACTAAACACGGTGACTTTTTTTTTTTTTTGCTAAACGTTTGCATCTCTTCCACCAACAGCAATTAAACCTGTCCAGTGGAAAAAGTCCGATTTACCTCTTGAACAGAACACACGTTCACGTTTACACTTTTTTTTTCCGACTCTGCATTATACTTGAAGCATAATTACACGCACTGGCTGAAGTCTCAGTTTTTACTCTTTTTGTGAGCCAAACTTGACATGAACTTGAGAACAATTAGCACACACAAAACCCTCATTTGCATACTGTTTCCTCCTCCTGCTTGACAGATGACATGAATTCCTCTGATTGCACAGACTAATCAGAGCGCTTTATTCGGGGTTTTGGGAAATCAGGGCCGAAGTGTAAGTATCAGCACCAATGTCTGTGATAAAGCTCAGGAAAGCGAACAGACGGATGCATTAATACAAAATAAATACCACTGCTTTAGACTTTGTAGTTTATGTTTATGCCATATTCTTGTCTTCCTTCAATTCTGCACAATAGCGTACACATTTTTTGAATGACTTGATACTTATTCTCTCTGTGGTTCATTTATGAATTGGATTTCAACACGTTAGCACGTTCTTCCTCTCTCACGCTCTTTCGTTTTATTGCATCTGCGCTGGCCCTGCGTTCGTCCCTATTAACAGCCTGAGCTCATTAACAAGCTGGCCCATTTGCCCATCCGTCAAGCATTACCCTGCTTACACACACATTCATACACACACACACGGATAAGATGTATGGACAGATGTATGTTAAGCGACGCTGCCGGATGACGTCTGTAGTAATCATGCCAGATTCGCGCTGCATACGTGATCTTTGTATAAATCACAAAGATAGCATGCCTGTACAACTCATACCCGGTCATCACATTATATACCCATCTTTAATTTTATGCTCACATGACCATAACATGTATCTAGGTTGTACCTGTGCTAGAAACCTACCTGAAACTCCCAGAAGCGATGCTTCTCTGACACATCATCTACATTTTATTGTCCTGTGTTTTGAACTTGGTGAGAGATGATAAAAAAAAGAGCTTCTTGGAGTCTCTTTATACCGGGGCAAAAAAGACAAAACCTCTTTTCCCATGGGAGATAACGGAATCTTAGAGCCGAAATGGGATATATATATCCTGGGATCATTTCTACTGCTGATTTTTATAATAGGTAAAATGTATTATAATCTTTCCAGATGTGTGCATGTGCAGTCTGTAAACAATGACTGATTCATCCATCCATCCATCCATCCATCCATTATCTATAGCGCTTTATCCGTCTGGGTCGCGGGGAAGCTGGAGCCAATC
>JAQMYM010000039.1:4358790-4372806 GCA_030014255.1 Parauchenoglanis ngamensis | reverse complement strand
TCAGGCCTACATCAATAGCCTAAATAAAACCAGTAAGAGGTTGGCCTTGATAATGCCTTAATAAAAAATAATAATCGCCTCAAAAACAGGCCCATCAATAAACAAAACGGCCTGTGGGCTACTGTAACAGAGGTAGCCTTAACGCAAGCTGAAGCATGAATGGCCTCAAAATAAAAATAGCAGGCTGTATCAAATAAAATAATATCATTTATTCCCGGGAGACGAGAAATACTCTTTTCTGTTAAAGAGATACTCTTTTCTTCATGTAACGGGACACCTATAAAGCAGATCTACCTCTGTTATTATTATTATTATTATTATTATATGTTAATATGTTCTGTACATTTCTTTTACTCCTTTTTCTTTTCATAGGCTTATTATAGTATTTGTTCTTATGGGTTAGGTTTCCTCATAAAACAACATGGTGAAAGCAAAAGGCCAATCAGGTGCCACTGAAATTAATCTGAATATTCATCAGATTTCCCGTCACCCTGCACAGAGGAACGTTGCGGGAGGTTTGGAATTAGGTATGGGAATTCCATTTAGCCAAATTTAGCAATGTTTTGAGCTTTTGGTATGAGTTCATGTAAAACACTCTTTTTTTTCTTTTTATTTTTTTATAATTAATTAATAAATTAATTAATTATATTAAACCTTACAATTTCAGGAATACCATTATGTTACAGTAGGTATAAAAACATTCATGTGAAAACATCAAACACCATTATACATGTATTGAAGGTTAAATTAATCCCGAAGGTTGTAAATTAGTGTTTATGCTACAAACACTAAACATAATGCATCTGGTTCATGTGCATAAATGTATGTTACAATTCTAATGCTACTGTGATGTCCATATCTAATAAAAATTAAATTATAAAATAAATAATAAACTAAAACACAAACCAACAAATCACACTCAAAACGGAATATTATTTGCCATATAGCAAATAAAAAATAAATTTCAATGTGAAAAATAGTAGCATCTAATCGTTTTATCAATAAACGTTGTAAACATTAATGATAAACATTGTAAGATTGTA
Source organism: Parauchenoglanis ngamensis (assembly GCA_030014255.1). Classification (NCBI taxonomy): domain Eukaryota; kingdom Metazoa; phylum Chordata; class Actinopteri; order Siluriformes; family Auchenoglanididae; genus Parauchenoglanis; species Parauchenoglanis ngamensis. Next base: position 4,371,763 of record JAQMYM010000039.1, on the reverse strand, counting down.
TTCAAGGCAGATTGACCTTAAGATTAATTACTAATTAATTAAAATTAATTAAAAAAGTAAAAAAAAAATGAATTGGCTCTCGAACAGAAGCTGGCTCCCATCGTTCACATAAAGGAGTTGGCTCTGAGTCAACTCTTTCATGACCGACATTGGGAAGCTCGTCCTCTTTAAAGACCCCATCCAATATAAGGACCCCATCCCTTTTATGAAGGCTGTCCCCTGTGAGGAGCCCTTCCTCGTCAAAGACCACGTCCTTTAAGGTATCCATTCCATATATGGTACCCATCCCCTTTGAGGACCCTGTCCCCTTTGAGGACCCTGTCTCCTTTGAGGAACCATTCTCCTTTCAGGACCCTGTCTCCTTTGAGGAACCCATCCCCTTTATGGAACCCTTCTCTGATGAGGAGTTCAATCCCACTGAGGAGCCCATCCCCTTCGAGGAACCCGCCCTGTTTGAGGATCCCACCCACTTCGTGGAACCTACCCTCTTCAAGGGACCCACCCCCTTCGAGAGACCCTTCCCCTTCGAGGGACCTTGAGGGACCCGCAATCATCAAAGAGCCCAGCACATTCAAGGATCCAGCCCCCATCAAGGAACATGCGTCGATCAAGGAACCCGCACCCTTCAAAGAACCCGCCCCCTTTGAGAGACCCTTGACCTTTGAAGAACCCGCCCCCTTCGAGAGACCCGCCCCTTTTGAGGGACCCGCCCTCTTCAAAGATTCCAGCACCTTAGAGGATCCCACCTTCAAGGGACCCGTGCCCTTTGAAGAACCCGCCCCATTTGAGGGATCTGCCCCTTTCAAGAGACTCTTCCCTTTGAAGAACCCACCTTCTTCGAAGGACCCAGCACCTTCGCGGGACCCAGCAACTTCGAGGAACCTGGCACCTTTGCAGGACCCGCCCGCGTCGAGGGACCCGCCCTGTTCGAGGTGATGAAGAAGTCCCTCCTATTAGAAGGTAGCATGTGGGTGCTGTTGAGGAGACTCAGGAGGGAGGACTTCATCAGGAGTTCTAATCCCAAATAAAATTATTTCAATATCTATGAACGAGATTTACCTTTCTAAACCTCATATTCATCACCTCATTTTCATCATTCAATGTGCGGTAAGTATTTCAACCCTAGGGTCCATCAACAGCCTTTACTTCAGTGGTAATTATTTAACCCCTTGACTTCAGAATTAGTCTTGTTTCATTTTTTTGTGTGTGTTTATTTAATAATTATGCTTTAATATGATTGTGTCGCGACTCCGTCCCTCCCCGCCGCGCAGAAGGCTCGCGGCCTCCGTTGCACGCAGCGCGGACGCGCTGCTCCTGGTTCATGCCACGAATTACACCTCCCGCGCGCATGCTCTTCCCGCGAGGTTTTGTGACTAAGTGATTCCCGGTGTTTCCACTTTCCGTGACAATCAGCGGCGCATTTAAGGACACCCGTTTGCGCTTCGGATTCACGGAAGCATTGCGTTTCATCACGCCACGCTGGCCGAACCCTGGATTGTTGCGGCTGCTCTCTGTGCCTGATCCCCGTGCGGGATTCGTCCGTGTATGAAGTTTCGCCTGGACTTTCACTTTCGTGTTTTGGATTAGCCCTGTTTTCCGTGTACTGACTGTGTGTTTGGATATGTGCCTGGACTCTCTTTCACTGTGGAGGATTTTCTGATGCCCTGTTTAATTTTCGTGAGTTTACTTTTGTTTGGACTTTCACGTTTGCCTTTGGATTTTGCTTGGACATTCTTCCTCCCTCACTTTGGGTTACCGTTTGTTATTGGAGTTATCTCCTGTCTGATGTTTTGTACCTCTGGTTATTTTGTGTGTGTAAAGACATTAAAGTAATATGAGTTAAACTGCTAAACTGCCCTCTCACCTGCGTGTGCGTCCCAAACCACCTGGCCGCCGTGACATAAAGTATAGTACCTGTAGCAATATAACAGTAAGTAAGCTTGATGCTATAGATGTTTTGGTGCCGGGCGATATGTCTCGTCAACGTCGTAACAGCCGCGATACGTTCTGCTATATCTGTGGCAAATATACACTTGTGCCTCAGAGACTTTGGATGACTGGTCTTGTGAAGAAAGCTTATCATCTGTATTTCGACTGCAAAATTGGTGATCAAGACAAGCAATGGGCGCCTCACATTTTCTGTGCGACATGTGCTGTCATCTGTTCTGATGATAATTGTCCAGTAATTGGCTGAGCAATGTTATATTAATGAGAAGACAGCAAGCGCTGAACTCAAAGTGGCAGAATCAAATGCAGTCATATGTTGCGTGGTGGTCAGAGGATGTCACCAGCATCTAATGCAGCTTAATCAGTTATTGAATCTACAAGATGGTAAATGGTTTAACAAGATGGTCTTGATGAAGGATGGTGGTATTCGCATGAACATTGAAGACTCTGGAGGTCGATCTGTTTGAATAAAGTGTACAGATGAGAATGTGAGACAATAGGACATGCTAAAGGACTAAAGTGCTGCTGCATCGCTCTCTGTATGAATGTAGGAAACTGGAACACAAAGTAAAAATAGACCGACATGTCGAAAGAAATTTAACGAAAAGGAGTTCAGTGAAAGAAATTTTAATCCAAAACAAATCATGGGAGTTAGTGAAGATTGCATGTTAATTATAAATATTGATATTTATCTTTCGAGTGGATTTATTCCTTAGCCCTCAGCTGGCAGATCTGTTTATACAGTATAAAGATTACAGTATTGTGAGGGACTGCATTGCACCCATTGTTCTTGGGATTGGCTCCAGATCCACTGTGACCCTTATTGAGGTCACTGACGATAAATGAATGAATGAACATGGAGAAGAGAGTAAAAAAAAAAAAGTACAGTGTGTGTTCCAGAAATGAACACGCTTACAAAGTGTTCAACCTAAATGATTCGTAGACAACTTGTCATCTACGTATGTGGTGACAGTGTGTTCTTTTCATGGAAAGCCCTGATTATAACTTCTAATAAACTGTATACGAGAGAGACATTTTGAGTTTTAGTTTGTCGAACAACTGAGTCAAGTTCCTGCTCACTTTCTCTCAGTCTAATATATTCTATTAACGATCTCAAGGTACACTGTGACCATAAAGTCTGTCTCGTTGAGGTATGGGGCTTTTTGTCCAGGAACAGAGTGCAAACAGAAGAGGGTAAGATGATTAAAAAGACTTTTTGAGAGAACACCTCGTGCTCCTGATCTCAGAAAGCTCCCATGCTCCCAAACTCCCATGTCGAGTTTCAAGGAGGATCTGAAAGAAAGAACACAAAGACCCTGAGAGAGTTTTTAGCAGAACATAAGTAAATATTGCCGGCTTTCGATGTACCACAGCTGTGCTTCCTATGTCAAATTAAAGATCACTGTGTGCACAATGAATTACTTTCTAAGGTAATCAAAGAAACTTTCTAAGAAAAAAATAAGGTAGCATATTTTAGGTACATCTTAAGATTCGTAGGTCAAATTGCTGGACTGATATGGCTGAGTTTTACAGATCATCTCATTACACTGTAAAAAGAACCTTCTAGTTAAAATGAACATCAAGCAATATTATTAATGTACTCTTACACATTCTAACTTTGTGCGCAATCCATAGAAGTCGACGTGTCAGTTAATAAGTGTGTCAACTGGCTGTGTTCCCATTATGTCTTGGACACATGGCTGATTTTAGTCCAGGAACTCAGTAGAGTTTTCCATCAGCAAGTCTCTTATGTGTGGGGGGGGTTCTGGGAAAACTCGTCAGATGTTCCTGTGGTCAAAGTCTGATAAAAAAAAATTTTTTTGACCCCTACCACTATGTCCTCAGAAAACAACAAGAGACTGTTTTTTCTTTCAGTCCCACTCACACAATTATTATTTTTGTTTGTACCTGCCCAATAGTTTCTAATGAAAAAACTACAAACAATCTCATTACCTATTAGTAGCCTAACTGACCAGGCATGTACTGAGAATGCTGTTGTAAATGTACTACGTTTACATTAATAAATATGTTCTTTATCTTGCAAGTTTCATATCTGACCACAAGTCTAATTAGATGCATTCAATAATTTTAAAACATATCCTACATCCATTTTCTGAGTCATGCTAAACTTAAAAAGACAGACATTGTCCATTTCAAGGCACCACCCAAGTGACAAGCAACAGTACAGTTTAGTACCTCATTTCCTGACAGTGACCCTTGAGTCTGGTTTAATCTGAAGTGCGACCATCCGCCATTTGGCACATTCATTAACAATCACCATGTTAGAGAATCTCGAATTGCAGCCCCTGTCCCATCATTTATCTCATCTCCATCTCATCTCATCTGACTGTCAAAGCGAATGGTCCTTTGCGAGGCTTAGAAAGGCCCAGACGAGATCACAGATCTGTCGCAGCTGAATGGGCTACCGGGGAAGCAGCTGGAGAAGAAGTCATCCATTACTTTGTCTCATTTAAGCCCTGACGCAAGGCTGCTACTACTGTTGATTCCTGAGGCAGGAAGATTGCGCTTGGTTTTCTGGTTCAGGATTTCTGATTATAATAATACAGCATACTACAGAGCCTCATATACTATAGGATATACTCCAATTAGCCATAACATTAAAATCACTGACAGGTGACGTGAATAACATTGATTATCTCATTACAATGGCACTTGTCAAGGGGTGGGATATATTAGGCGGCAAGGGAACAGTCAGTTCTCAAAGTTGAATGTGTTGGAAGCAGGAAAAATGGGCAAGTTTAAAGATCTGGGGCCAAATTGTAATGACTGCCCACTTGAGCAATGGACCAAGGTGACCTGGTCTCATGAATCATGTTTTCTTTTACATCATGTGGATAGCTGGATGCATGTGCCTCAGTTAATTGGGTAAGGGATGGTACCAGGATGCGCTATGGAAAAAAGGCAAGCCGGCGGAGGCAGTGTGTTGTTCTGGGCAATGTTCTGCTGGGAAACTTGAGTCCTGGCATTCATCTGGATGTTACTTTGACATGTATCACCTACCTAAACATTGTAGCAGACCAAGTACACCACTTCATGGCAGCGGTATTCCCTAACGGCAGTGGCCTCTTTCAGCAGGATAATGCACACTGCCACGCTGCAAAAATTGTTCAGGAATGATTTGAGGAACGAGTTCAAGGTGCTGACTTGGCCTCCAAATTCCCCACATCTCAATTCAATCAAGCATCTGTGGAATGTGCTGGACAAACAAGTCCAATCCATGGAGGCCCCACCTCGTGTCTTACAGGACTTAAAGGATCTGTTGCTAACGTCTTGGTGCCAGATACCGCAGCACACCTTCAGAGGTCTTGTGGAGTCCATGCTTTGATGGGTCAGTGCTGTTTTGCTGGCACAAGGGGATCTACACAATATTAGGCAGGTGATTTTAATGTCATGGCTGATCGGTGTAGTTCCTGCATGAATTTTTGTAAAACTACCATTCAGAATTGAGATTTTCCAGGACTCAGGATGTGTGTTTACACCACTGTTAAATTCTTAAATCTGATTGGTCATAAGATGATTCATTTCCTCTAACAGCAGCTCTGACAGCAGTTCCAACTGCAAAGCAAATCACAGGTTTATATTAATGACCTCTAATACATTATTGTTTCTATAGCAGCAACTCATTCACATCATGGATGTTCTATATAATCTAAGCCTAATAATAAACAGATAAAAAGTGTGTTATTATTTAATTAAAAAAAAAATTACAATCATTCATAAAGACATAAATTTCACACTTATGGAAATAGTCTCCAGTGTCAGCACTGTGTAATGCTCAATAAGTTTCTTGTCACAGGAAAAGTAAGACTTTATGTTATTCAGTTTTCTAGGTAACAAACTGTGTTTTAGTATCTTTGAGACACAGAAAGGGTGCATTTGAAATGGAGGAAATACTGTCTCAGGAGGGTGTCCATCATGACAGCGAGGCATCAGCGATTGCTCGAAATTGATTGAACTCTCGTTTCCTGTCTTCTAAGATGCCTTCAAACTGCCTCCAGTTGAAGGCATCATCGATGTACTTATTACCCATAAATCTGTGCGGCAGCTCCATCAAGCAATGGAAAAATAAAAAAGACGGTGGACCAAACTTCACAGAAAAGTGAATTCATATTCAAATGTACATTTTTTGGACGTTTTTTTTTTGCTTAGAAAAGTTACCAAGAAATAAACACTGTAATTCCTTATAACCTTCTGACTGTAACCAACTAAATTTGGTTGAATATGATTTGTGAGGCATCTGTTAACATAATGGTTTAGTTGGTATGGCATGTTGACGTCACACGTTAAAGTAAATTCTGTCCTAAAAGGTCATTCTCAACGGACATTCTTAGAAGATGCCTTCAGCTGAAAGTCCTTCCTATCTATTTCGAACACAGCCAAAAAAAAAAAGAAGAGTCTGGTAAGGAAACAACTGTTTATTGCTTCTATAATATAAGTGATCACAGGAACTTAAATGTAACAGTAAATGGTACAAAGTATTAGCTGTCATATATTTAAATAAACAAATAATGTAAACACTGACAAATTGCTTCGGTATACACTTTGGAATGTGTTGTCATAGGAAAATAATTAACTTCTCAGTGTTAATTCTAATTCTGATTCACATTTTGCATCACAAAACCCATTTTGGAAGGAGAGCTGATACAAAGGAAGATGATTGAGTGAAAGCACCGAAAGAAAGTGCACCAGGGATGAGTATGTAATGGACACACCCAGTGAAGCTCTGAGACTCAGCTGCTGTCTGCTTTAGTTCTCATCCATCTTCCTGCCTGCTGACACAATGCTCTCTCTCCCGCGCATTCAGTCAAGTGGACAGCAGCTTCCTCCAACCATCATCTATACAGCCAACTCAACTCTGCTTTAACATGACGCGTCTGAGACCCACAATCCACCATATACACTATGCGGTCAATAGTTTGTGGACATCTAATCATCACACCAAAATGCGCTTCTTCTCCAAGCTGTTCCCACAATGTTGAAAGCACACATCTGTGGAGGACGCCTTTGTACATTGCATTAAGATTTATTTCCTTCAATGGAACTAAGAGACCCAAGCCTGTTCCAGCATGACAATGCCCCTGTCCACAAAGTGAGATCCATAAAGACATGGTTTGTCAAGGTTGGAGTGGAAGAACTTGAGTGGCCTGCACAGATCCTTGACCTCAATCCCACTGAACACCCTTGGGATGAACTGGAATGCCGACAGGACTTCAGGGCTTCTCGCCCGACATTAGTGCCTGACCTTACTAATATGAAGGCTCTGGTGGCTGAATGGGCAGAAATCCACACAGACATGCTCCAGAATCTAGTGGAAAGCCTTCCCAAAGGAATGGAGGTTATTATAACAGGGACCAATTTTGGAACGAGATGTTCAACAAGCACGAGGGTATGATGATCAACATAGTTTTGTTCATTTAGTGTACTGCATATAGAGAGACTTTTTTGTCTTTATGCTTATTTGTTGTATCTTTTTAATTACATATTGTATGAAAAATCTAGTAGATTGTTTTAGCCAGTTGGTGTGTTGGTGTATTTCAGTGGAAATGTAAATGAATCTTTAAATGCAATGAAATTTTGAGAATGAGCAGATAGATCTTTACCTGTGATTGAACTCCATAAAAAAGAGAATCTAGACATACTTCAGTTTAGGAATAGAAGTCATCTTCTGACCTATATATAAGGTTTTCCCAGGCCTCTAGACACATCTGCAGAATCTTCCACATGCCCACCACCTTCTCCTATTTCACCTCCTCTCCCCAAGGATGAAGTTGTAGTGTTGGATTCATGGTCATGCTTGTAGCTCCAGCCACTAATTGAAGCACTAACATGGTGGAAGCAGATGATCTACATCCTGCAGCATCACCGACACCCTCCCCCATCTCCAGCACCTCCATAATTCACCATGCATGCTTCCCCAGTTCTGCCAACACACAGCATGGCAGCTCCTCCATCATGAAGGAGCATCAGGGAAATAGTCTGCAGGAACGAGGAGATCGAGCATTCAAGGAATTGGAAAAGAGTAAAAAAGTGTACCTTTTAGCTTTATGTTAACTATGTGTTTTTTTTTCTTCCTTTTTTTAATTTCACTTTCTTGACATTTCAATCCATTATGATTCAATAAATCTTGTTGAGTTCATTTTTCTTTTACAGCTCTTTAGCTTCTCTCGCTGTGGAACTTCAAGAGGCTTGAACTCTGTTTCAGGGCATTTGAGGCCAGCCAAGCTGTGAAGATGCCGCACATCTGTGTGCATGCCGAACAGTGTGTGTGTGTGTGTGTGTGTGTGTGTGTGTGTGTGTGTGTGTGTGAGAGAGAGAGAGAGAGACAGAGTGAGAGAGAAGATCTGGCAGCAGAGGACTGAGACGTCCATAAATACGTGTCTTAGCGTGGCTCCTGCAAAGGGGCTCGTTCTATGCCAGATTTCTGCAGAATGACCAGAAGATACTGTCTAAGTCTAAGACTGTCTAAGCAGTGTACGGAAATACAAGAAAAAGGGGAAAAAACCCTCTCCCCATGTTTCCTGCCAGGTGGGAAAGATGCATCTCCCGATACTTTTTTCATACTGATACAGTTTCAGGCAGGGAAACCTTCAGAAGCTTAATTAGAGGTGGTTTCATACGCAAAAGGAATTTTTTTTTTTTTTTTAAAGACCTGTGTAAGATTTGTGTGGTGGTCTGGGAAAAACCCATTGGATGCGGCTGTGGTTGAATTCTGTAAAACCAAAAATATACTTTAAAACCTCAGATTTAAAGGTGCATTATGCAGGATTCAGTTGATTTCAAAGTGATGCCCCTCCCTTACCCTTCCCTTTCCAAACATGTAGTACAATATATGCTGGCTGTCAGGTACCCTTAGCGTACTTCCAAGCACTTTCATTCACACTCCCTTTGTTTTCTCTTCCATTTCCCCCCCAAAATTTTGGTTCTCACACTTGTTAGCCAGCAACAGCAAAAACACTGATTCTTCTTCGTTCTTCCCCCTTGTCTTCTTTTTGGTGCTTCCTTTTGGATTCATGCTGCCATTTGTAAAACCGTGAAATGTGGAAGATGCTCTCTAGAGGATTGTCTGTTCTCGGATACAGTGGTGGCACAACATAGCAGCTCTGAGGAAGAGGACCTGCTCCCTATGTAGATATAAAGGGCTCATTCTGAGTTTAGGAAAACACAATGAAATGGAGTTAAAGGTAATTATATGCTAATGAAGATTGTACACTATGAATATTCCATTCCATTTCTGCTAGGAGATCCCCCTAAATCCCACATAGTGGACCTTTAAGAAAACATAATTGTATTTTACATTACAAAACAATGCAGACATGTTTTTATTTAGTTTGCTTTCTAAGCTTGCCTTGTCGGCCTGCACAGATTTTAGCAGCCATTTTAGCACCAACAAACGTAGTGGTAAAAAGAGTCAGTCAGCCTAAAGAATAACTAATACCTTGCAAGCTGAGTCTGATTTCCTCACCCAGATTTGACTATCAAAATGTCCGCAATACTCTCAATCTGTCACATCATCATAATCAAAACAGAGAAGAGCAATCATTTCCTCCTGATGTTAGGGTGAAGAGATATCAGTCGAGTGAAGAGGCTTGTGTTTAAATGCCAGAAGTGACTTTTACCTAAGTGATGAAACAGAGACCGATGCTTACAATCAAAGTGCAAACTCATTTCAACACTGTCTTTCCAAAAGTAGATTAAGATCGAAATGCAGAGGTGGGCGTGGGCTTCTATTAATGGAATTTCAATGATTATCATGCTCTCCTTTTCATTTTTGGAGGTAATTCTAAATCTTTACTTGTGTGTGAAATATATGCAAAAGGTAAAGGATGTACAGTTGAAGTAAAAATCTAAACTGCTCACATGAAGGCTTTTCCCAGACCGCCGCACATACAGGCATAACATTTCCTCAGGAACCGACGTTGCAATTGATTTCAAAGCAGGCAAACCTTCACTGATTGGCTGTCATGGACAATTCCATAGTCTCCTCATCAGCTCAGCAGGTGTGCATGCTGAGGTGCTTGGCAAGCAACATCCTTATCGAGCTCTTGCACATGTCCACATGTGGAGAAAGCCCATTACTGGAAGCACTTGAGCAGCAGCCATCTTAGCGTAGGCAGAAAACAATGCAGCCGGGGCTTGTCAATAATCCTGTCTGTTCTCCGGCTCCCTGTGGCTGCAGGATGCACATGTAATTGGTCCATCTCAAGGATTGACACCTTCTTGACAGTCGAGATTACTTAGCTGAGAAAAAAAAAAACGTATCATGCTATAGGACACAGCGTCATTGCTAATATGTGAGAATTTTGTGACAGGTTAATCTTTTTTCTATCTGATGTTGACACTGATGCCCTTCCTCCTGCCCTTCAGGGCCGAATCGTGTGCAGATCGCATTAATGGATGATGACCGGGTGTGTGAGGAGAAGCCCTTTTGCAGTGCATGTAAAGCTTAAGGTTATGAGTGGGGCTGATATGTGATACTCCGCAACAGCATTCTCCCTGCTCAAACCAGCCATCTGCTCAATAATTCACACACACTGCTCCGAGCTGCTGCAGAGAAACAGCAACAGACGCACACGCCTGGCAGCTCACACATGGCACACATGTAGCTTAACCATTGTGGATAATAGCGTACAAATGTTCACTGTCTTATCTCATTTTCAATCCCGTTTTTTTAAACCAGACAGACAATAATGGAAGCAATAGGACGTGATCGCCAAAGGTCAGGGGCTGTCAGTTACCTTGTCTCCATGACGTCCGGTTCCGCCGTGTGGGTGCAGCTCTAAATTTAGCCCACAGCAGCCCTAATGACCCGCCAGGGCCGCTAAATATAGAAATCTACTCACTTTCCTCTCTGGCTCCATGCAGGCATGTGATCAGCTTTCATGCTTTTGTGCAAAGGAGAGGAATACGGTGGAAAGAAAATGTTCTGGGTTTTGAGTGGTGTATTTAGGATTTGTTTTGGAGTGGACAGATATCAAAGCATCATGTTATATTAGAATTAGAACTGTTTTTTCTGCCAAGTAAAATATTATTTACAAGCGCATTTTACTTGACAACGTCTGCTTGTCTTATACACAGCTGATTTTTGAGTGGAGAACAAGCAGGAGCTTGCACATTTGAAACAGAATCCTTTTTTCTGAACAAACCTTGTCCATATTTGATGGAGGGGAAAAAAGCATCTTGTTGCATTATGAAGAAATCACAAAAGCACAAAGGCCTCCATCCTGAAAAAAAAAATCTTACACCTGACTGTTACAGAGGACTGACGCTGGAGACCTTCCAAAAAAAATGATAAATATACATCACTTTACAGCAATTACACACATTTTTTTAAAATGTGTTTTTGTGGTCATATGAGGTCCCTGTGTACGTTGTTACTATAGAAACCATAACACATTAAAATGAGTGCATCATCCATCCATCCATCCATCCAAAACCTGTGATTTGGCAGAATTATTTTCAGAGATGCTGTTGTAGAAAATGAATCAGAAGCTTCTGACCAATCAGAATCGAGAATTCAGCAGCGCTGTGAACTGGTGCTGCAAAAAATGTTAAGACGACCTTAATATGAACTGCTAACAAAAGAAAGTGTTCTTCATATCATAATCAATACGTAGCGTCTGTTCATTTTTTTATGCCAATATTCAAATATATTTCCCACTACCGAGTTGAACTGAATATCAGTGTACTCATCATTTCCTTATGTAGAGATTAGAGACTCTACACACATTCACAGCTTTCTGTTAAATGACACTGTCCGTTGTAATTTATTTAAATTAAGTGACTCTCTATGCACATCCTAAACTCGGCTAGACACTGATATAGATCACAATGCGTTGAATAATTGCATAATCAAACATTAGGCATAGGCAAATTGATGCCTTTTTGGTAACAGGATAAAAAGGATGATTGACATTGATACGAGCATGTGTTATGGTAAAACTGACTTCCACAGAAATACCACAATTACAAATGCACTTCCTTGTCCAGCTAGTGTCTATTCGCTAGCATGTGTACGAGTTACATAAGCATGCAAAAGATAGAATAGAGATAAAAGGCTCTAATTGCGGAACACTGTGGTCACTTTTCCTGATCTCCGTGTTCTTTCTGATGGTCACATTCTGTAGCAGGAAATCCATACACGCCCTGTGGTCACATCCAAACAGGAAGAAGGTGGCCAGACAAGTTTTGGCATCAGATCCAAGGAAATACAACCATGAAGGCTACAACCACAATGCATTTCTGTGTGATTCTGTATGTACTATAAAATATAATGCCAGTAAATCTGATCATTTCCCACCTCACACTTCCCGGCTTTGGAGATCCGCCTTAGCTTTCCAAGACTCTCTCATGGGTCTGTGCATAATGCATCTCATAGTCAGAGTGAGGAACGAAGATCAGCCCATCTCAGTCCATTGGATTTAAAGAGCATTTTGCTCATTTTTACAAAGAAACAAAAAAAATATGATTATATATTAAAAGAATACATAATGTATACATTTATATAATATATATAATAATTATAAAATAATTATAAACCAATTAAAAATATATTAAATTATTATTTATTAAAATAAAAATAATAATAATATAAGTATTAATAATTATTAATATAAGTTTTATTATTATTATTGTTGTTTTTGTCACACTTTCTTTTATATACACTTTTATTTACTATATTATATGGTTATTATTATTCATACAATAATAACACACCCTCCAGCAACAATACTGATAATTCCAATGAACACAATTCATTAATTCATGTTCACATCCTAATTGACCTGATTTACCACAGAACCATCTATAGCTAAATTGAAAATAAGACTTCATTCAACATGACATGCTCATGACCTATATATGTGATACTCTATATGTTAAACAGGGAAACGTTTAGCCTGTGTAACAGATACGTGAACAGGCAGATCGGATGTGGTACATTATGGATCTGTGGGTTGGGGGCAGCGTGTGTGTGTGTGTGTGTGGGGGGGGGGGGGGTTAAGGGGTT
>JAQMYM010000039.1:4343747-4358780 GCA_030014255.1 Parauchenoglanis ngamensis | reverse complement strand
TCACATGAAGAAATGAATGCAGGAAGTTACATTAAGACCTCCTCAGGAAGCACAGCAGTATTCATCTCCCACTAAAGCAGATAATTCATTTTGGTGTTTCCGGGAGTAGGAGTCTTGGGTGAAGGAGATCTTATGTGTTTTATGTGGTCACTGGTTTATGTTACGTGTGCTTGTTCACTGTAAATGGACTGTGAAATGGAATGTAACCTGAAATTCCACTGCTATTTTCTTGAAGCCGTTAACATATTTTATTGTAATATATTAAAAATACTTATTCATAGAAAGACTTATGATGTGATATAAGGTGAAAAATATTTGTTCAATAATTGCCTGAACCTGGAATATTTTGTGCTGATGTAGCTTGTTCATAGATGTTTTTTCCTTATATACGTCATCTAATCTCAGCTTGTTAAACGAGGGGAATTTGTCCAGCTTACTGGCGCAATTGTTAAGCGTGAACAATAAAGTAGTATTTTGTATCGCCTTAGCATTCATGTCTGAAAGCTTCATAGACAAGTTAAGTACCTGAGGTTGCTAACTGAAACTCTTTTTTTTCCCCATTATAGTCTAGCTAGACACAGACACACACATAGTCTCGCCACCCATGTGCTACTTGTGTCAACTCTCCCATGAGGAAGACAAAGGCAAGGCTAAGCTTGTAGTGTAGTCACTCCCAGACGGTGGAATTAGAGGATAAAGATCACCATCGATTCCACCCAAAACATTAAGAGCCCCTCTTTCGGCTCATCTGAAGCCTCAAGGCCGGCTTTCAGCTGGCATTCCATCGGACATCAAAGCATAGCCACGGCATGACATCAGGTTCACGAGGTACATTCTGGGGGAATGAGGGCATTACCGCAGAGCAGCTGAGATAAAGGCTGGCACGTTGCACCACTCAAAACAGCTGTCGGGCTGGAGCGTCAGACGGCAGCGTAACAGCGCCAGACAATCAGTTGCAGATGAGGCTGGCACTGTCAGCATCCACTGAGTTCACTTGCATAGCTTTAAACACCTTTGCTTACTTTTTAAAACGATACCGCTGATAGATATGATGTTTTTCCCCATGTAATTGCTGCCATTTGGTTAAATTACAGTTTAATGATGCAATTCTGGACTCTGTGTCGGCTTTAACAGGCTTTCAACAGACCTTGTGGTGAAATCGAGGACACACACACACACACACACACACACACACACACACACAGGATCAGCTGCAAAAGGAGGTTCTCCGTGTCAAGCACTTTTCCTCACCTCGTCTGGGCTGCACGATGGATATTGTTAATGGTGTGGAACACAAAGCCTGCTGGGAAAGTGGCCATAAAATCAATTTTTAATAGTTTTGTGACATATCCATGAGATGGTGAGACGTCCAAATGACAGCAGTCATGGAATTTAAATACATTTCTCAAGGGTCTAAAGGGAAGAATGGACCGATGCAGCCGGAGAACGAATTATTAAACCGTCTTCCTTGAAAACCCAACTTATGCCATGGGAAGGATAATGTGGAAATGTGGAAGCCAATTTCTTAGCGCTAATTAACTCCAATGTCAGCGCTGACTGCTTCTCATTTGCTGCTAATTAGCCACAAGTAGGGAGTATGGCAAGTGAGAAAGGACTAATGGGTGAACACATGATCAGAGTTGATGATAATACTCATCATAAACCTCTGCCCTGGGGTGCAGCACCAGAAAAGGATTAACTTAAAGGATTTGACATGATGGGCAAGAAAAGGCGATAAACACACAGATATGTGGTGGTATTGATTTTTAAATAAAAATCTAGAATTGCCTGACATAAAGGATGCCTCCATCGTCGCCAGATAACGACCGATTGGCTGTCATTATCTAATCGCTGGCTTAAATATGATGCCCAAATTGGGTGTCGGTGAGGTAACTGAAAGGATAAAGGTGACAATAAAAATGATAATAACGGTGATCCCAGGGATGCAATATTATGTTATTGCTGTTTCTGTCAGATATTAGTGCATTTAGTATGAGTCTGACCTGTAGTGGAGTGTGTAGGGGTCATCTGTAAGGACAAGGGGACTCCTCTTCTCTTTCACTGAGCGCTGGCTCAGCATCCTCATTAACCTCAGTCATGAGGGAGCATAGCCAGTGACCTTGCAGCTATCTGAAGGCTATTAATACACACCTTTTCCTGCTCCTTTTTATCAGAATACTTGCGCAACTATCAGTGTTATTTTTGTCAACGAAATTTCACTGACGACCTTTTATTTCTTGTCTGAATTGTAACTGAAATGATTTTACAATTTGACAACAAAAATCTCTGTTCGTTACACCCTGACGAGACGAAATAGCTGGCTCTGTTCGGGCGGACAACTTAGCTTACGTCTCAAGGGAATTTTTTTTCCCAGTCAGCAGAAATATCCTTCAGCAAAATTCATCATGGTTTATTACCTTCCCTGTACACCTTCCCAACTGTAGTTGGGAAGCGAGGAAATCTGGCTCGATTAGCTTCTAGGCTTGCTCGCTTAGCCGCTCACACGACTTTCACAATGCTCTTGGATTCTAACAGGTTTATGATAAATGATGATAAAGTATGATCTATTAGTATCTATGACAAAGTAACATCTTTATTTGACAATAGCGATCATCACCGTGACGGCGCACAGAATGCCGTCTTTACTCGATAACTAGCAAAACAGTAACAAGTCATAGCCATAGATCACGTAATGATCAGACAGGACACAAGCTGTTTACTTTCACCACAATTAGAAAATATATCAGATAGCTGATTCTTGTCATAGACATGGCCCGCATTGTTAATTGCCCGGAATGTTCTTTTTTTTAACATAGATTTTCCTGCTTTCACGAGTTTGGATGTTTGTTTTTTTTTGCTCAACTTTCCTCACCACATTTTCTGACTCCTAGTTTGGATTTGTTCACTTCATGAACACTGGAGACTTCAGAATGAATTTCAGAGTGTCGCCATACAGAAAGCGTCACCATATCAAGGATTTAATATTTTAATCCATTATAGTAGCGTCTAATTCAAGTCCCTATGAATTAGCTGTTACTATGGAAACAATAACGCTTTAGAATAAGCACATTAATTTGAACCTGTGGAACAACTGTCAGAGCTGGTGTTGTAGAAAACAGGAACATTGCGTTTTGTTGAAAATAATGGGAAAGCATTTGTAAGAGGAAAAATCTCGTTAAATCCAGGCAATCATATGCGTAGGGAGGACTGAGTGTCTGGAGCTGTGTGTGTGTGTGTGTGTGTGTGTGTGTGTGTGTGTGTGTGTGTGAATCACAGAGCACCACCTACTCTCTACAGTTTTTCCCAAAAGGATGTAACCCTAATGTATATTTGTGCTGGGGTACGTGTGCATATGTATGTGTGTATGTGTGTGTGTGTGTGTGAGAGAGAGAGAGAAAGACAGCATCCTTGAGGCTATTGTAATGATGATGATCTCTATAGTGTAAGAGCTGGTTTCGTCAGAGCGCGTGATGCTGCTGTAGTGCAGAGGGGGAGGAAGCTGAAAGCTTGGAAGAGCCTCGCCACTCATTTTTGTCTAAAAGCCGAGGGGGAAGTCGTGTGGTGCAGAACAGCAAGAGCTCAGCTTAGAAAACCTGACTGGCTCAGAAAACGAGGAGGCACAGTCGAGCTGTGACGCAGATCAGAAAGTTCCGGTCCACGGCGTGACACACACGCACACTCACGCTGCAGACTGATTTTTAACCATGCGTGAGTGTGTGTGAGACTGTGCAAGTGAGAGACAGCCAATCAGAGCAGAGATGGCTCCTATCATCAGAAAGACATAAACAACTCCACTGCTATTTAGCCATATTTGGCAATGTTTTGAACTTGGGTGACTGTCTAGGAAATTCGGCTTAGCAAAGGTAACACTGTGTACTCACTGCGTAATGGTTACATAACACACATTCTGGACTGATTCACTATTTTCTATTCAGCATCTGTAATTTAGCACATCACGTCTCCCATTATCACTTCTAGCATCTTGCTGACACCAAGACAAAGTGTATTTGGCTGCTTCAGAAATGCAGTTTTATTAGTAAAACAGTAGCATGTGGCGTTGTCATGTGTGTGAACTGAAATGCCGTAAAATACTGCCGCTGACACAAGACAGTGATTTTGTGTCCTTGGAAAAGAAGCACCAATCAAAGGCTCATAAACTCACACATTCTCACCAAGGCTGCCCTCCAGGGCACTGACCTTGGCCTGTGACGTCTGTGACCTGAAAATGATTGGTGTACTTCTGTCATGCTCTTGGGTCCATCCTGCATTATTTGTTTCCACCCAAAAAAAAAAAAAAAAAAAACCTCACTCCGATCTCTCAGATATCACATTACATATTATGGCACTAATGTTCCTCAGGATTTTCTTTGATGCCCTTCAATTGAAGAAATACATTTTTGAACAAATGCTAGGCATTCGTGACATTGCAGTTGCATGCTACTTTTATAAATCGGTGCTAACACTGTAAAAAATGTCATCCTTGTATCGGTTCTAATGGGTGTGGCCGAGCGTCTGGCTCCAGGGAGCTGAGGGGCGGGGCCGCGAACTATAAACCTTCTAAACTATGCACGTAAAACGGTAAACCCATAAAAGATGCAAAGTTCAACATGACGGTGTGAATGATGAGACACAAAGGTCAAAAGAGAAGAGTGCACAAAATGTGTGATGCAGAAACTGATTCAAGACCTGCAATTTATAAATGTACAAATTCTTACACTGAGGTACAAAACCTTCTGCTTACATAATGTTGATTAATTTTCTACATGCAAGGGAAGTCACAGGTTCATATCAATGCACTTGTTCCAATACGTTATAGTTTCTGTAATAACAACTTACTAACTTATGTTAGATTAAACCCGTGTGTAATTATTGATGTAAGGAGATGTTTAGTTAACATAAATGGAAGGAGTCTCCAGGGTCCAAAGGTAAAGCTGCAACATAAGGTTTTGGACATTGGAAAATGTTCAGGACAGAGGAGTTATTTTGGGCTTTGTGGTTTCTTGACAAGCTTTAACATGACAAGCTGCATTTTTTTTTTGCCTTATTTCATTGCGAAGATTGAAAAAAATTGAGACTGGTAAAAGAAGGACTGTTTATAGCTACTATAACGCAAGTGATAAGAAGAACTAACTCCTTTCAGGGATGTTCAAAAGCATCAAATGTAACAAGAAATAAATGAAAAGTATGACGTTTAATTCGGTAATAAGTAATAAATGTTCCTTTTGGCAAACCGCTGTGGTATAAGAGGAATGAAACACTTCAGGGCATTTTGTTATTGGAAAAAAATCGACTTCAGCTTTTTGCCCGGCCGGCACCCCATTGTTGATTATTTTCCTATAATCACATGATGCATTTTATTCCTTATGGCAATAAAAACTATTGGCATTAAAAACCAAGCAACATAAAAAACAATTGATGCACAAGGAACATTGTGTTTTATATATATATATATATTTATAATCAACATGTTATACTACATTTATAGTAAATTCTATGATTGTTCTAGACAGGTTAGTATGGATTAGTCTAAGCCTAGTTCATGTTTTACCATTTTTTTGGAGGTTAAGCTGATTTTCTGAAAATAAAGCTCATTTTATTGATTTATTGTGCCATTTGGAAATGCCATGCTGTTAGTTTTAGCTTGAATGGAACATTGGGGGCTTTCATATTTCACATGAAACCTTAAAGGCCAGAGCTTCAATTACTTACAACGACTTGTCCTGTTTTTTAAAGGTACTTTCCATGGAGAATCCCCTTTATTTACTGTAGCTCCAGAAGTACCATGTGAAAGCACCATACGTGGGCAGGTGCAAGCATGGGCAATTTGTGGATAGGTGTAATTTACATGAACTATTGCCTGCAATTACGGTTCATCCCGATGGGAAAACGACCCTCTAGAGCTATTGTTTCATCACATTTTCTGGTAAGAGTGATTTCTTTACTGTCAGCAGTGAGGCACGGTGCGGTGCTCTTTACGCACTTCGTCCATGCAATCCGAGCTTTTCCTTGCACACATAAATACACACACACCCTTTTTATGGCTACGCACTCTGCAGCCATGCAGGGCTTCGAGGATGAAACTCAAGCTGTCATTGGATGCAGAGTGGGTGAGGCTTACTGCAGAGGCGGAGATGTGAGAAGGGAGGGGGGCGGTGACAAAAAGAGAGAGGATGGAGGGAGAAGAAAAGGGTGGGTTTTCCCACATTAACACGAGAAGAACGGAGGGGTTCCCCTCCACCCACACAGAGGCAGCCGAGAAAATTAGGCTCTAAAGAACATCACCCACGTTTTGTTTTCCTTTTTTTTTGCTATCTCTCTATCCAGACCGTTCCAGGCTCAAAAAGCCTCCCCTATTTGAAAGAGCAGCCATTTTCAGATCACCGCCAACCTTCGACTGAATTGACGTCAGGCTGTGTTTATAAATAGTCAACCACCATGGAAGGCCACAACTCACACGGTTACATGTGGTAATGCTAATCGCTAGGAAACATGACCTGAGCACGAACAGCTGTTAGCTGCGAACGCCAGCTAGCATTACAGGCAACTACGCCATCGCTCCCTGGCTCAAAAAGGGAAACATCCCAGTATGCGGTGAGAACAGCTGCCGGGGATCTCGCTCAGTGCTGATAGGTTCGAGCTTTGTATTTGATCTTTCTAGGTTTACTCGAAATGCGTAATCAGGCCAGGAAGTGTGGAAGGAAAATGGATGGCAAACACCTGTCAGACGCATACGCCATTGCTGCCAAAGCAAATGCCAAAGTGTCTCAATTTGAGCATTGAGTTGTGTTATTCGAACGAGGCAGGAGTACATGCGGCATCACCCTCGTTAATATGTCTGCTCGATTGCTACATCAGCATGACCACTAGAGCCCAGAGTGGATGGAGGATGGGTGGAAAAATGGTGGTGAGGGAGTCATTGGAGAGGGGAAAAAAGTGATGGGGTGGTAATCAAGCTGAGGATAGGGTGAGTGGGGGGAGCTTGTTTAATTATAGATGATTCACGTTCCACTAATGCAAACACAATTAGCAATCCAACAGAATTGCTATCGCTGCTTATGGTCATATGAGTCGGATACCAAAGCTTTCAGCACAGATTTGACTAATGACCAGCGTGATAAGGATGCGACAGGGAAACGTGATCATTTTACTTGCATTTGATTTGCGGCTGGATGGATGATGATAATTCACTTGTTCACTTTGGAGCAGAGACCGGGAGGTGGACAGGAGTTTGGATCGAGATTCATGAGGCATGATATATATCCCTGAGGCTGATAAGCTTTCACCTGCTTGGGCACAAATCCAAGCAAGCAAGCACATGCACACATGCACCAGTTAGCATACAAATTTGATATATTTCCACCTTCCTGAATTTAAGCCAAACCTACATTATAGTCAAGATAAATCTTATAAATCACCTTATTAGCAATACTGTTACCTCTAACCGGTACTTCGCTATTAATGTAAACCAAGGAAGTGCTGTGTTGCTGTGTCCGTCCCATTCATGGCCAATCTGCCATCCGATGCCATTATTTTTCCCTCTTGCCGAGTTTGTACTAAGAATAACAGCGCTAACAAGAGCAGCTAGGGCCCTTATATGGAAAAAGAGAACAGGGCATTATGCCAGGCCTGACATTAGCACTCTCTGACCTGACCTCAGCTCAGATCACTTGAGCTGGCGTGTCTCTTGTGCTTGGGGGATGGATGGTACTTGGATGAAGCCTTGGAAGCCTGCAGCACTGTAAACCCTGTGACTGCCGAATGAGATGAAGGAATGCATAGAATGTGCATGGCAAGGTTTGGCAAGATCACACGAAGCATGATGACTCCAACCGGACATCTCCTGTGATTTCACAGCTATGTCGCGTGATGGCGAAAAGGTCATCATAGAGACATGAGACTTAGAGGCGCGAAATCACCTGATAACCGTGAGCGTCTGCACGCCATTTTGAGCATGTGTAATTGTGTTTCATTCTCTTTTTGTATATATTTAGGCCTGAAGTGTAAGATAAAAAATTGGGGATCTTAATGCTGAGGCAATTTGGTTGGAAATCAGAATAAGCAAACAAAAAAAAAGCCCACTAGAACATGAGTACTCAACAAAAATTTGTTATGGTGCCGTTAAAAACTCTTAAATTTAATTACTTATAAATGTCTACATAAGCAATGAACATTACTGAACGGTGAAATGTAACCTTCAGTTTCTGGCTGTAAATATGACAATTTGAAGTTGCTTCACTTCGCTTCGTTTCGTTTGTTTCTTCACGTTACCACTTTTGCCTAGAACTATTTTTACTGGGAGAATAAACACATACTTCTTTGTCTAGTTTCGTTGGTGTCTTTTCTTTAAACAAGCCATGTTAACAATGCCAGAGACCATATAAGATAAATAAAATAAAATAAAAAAAACACTTTGAAACCCTCCTCCAGCCCTGTAGCTAGTCTCTGGTCTGATGAGCTGCCGTCAGCTAAATAATTTACATAAATGCAAGTCAGTGGGCACAACAGAGCATCTGCTACAGAAGCTGCATTGGTTTGTGTTTAGAATTTATATATATAGGCTACGCTAAGGTATTTTTCACATACAGCCGCTGAAATATTTTGCTGTCGTGTCTTTTGTCATGTGATGACCTCTGCTCTAAAAGCTGTGCATTTCCACCACTGTGCTTCAAGAGACAATTATGAACATTGACAACTATGACTATGACAGAGACAACTATGATCATTTCACAGGATGTCGCATCTCCCTCCAGCTTCTCTTAGACGAGCAGAATTAGCTCATTGCACAGTTCATTTCTCATCCTCATCAACCTCAGGATCAAGACCCCAATTTTTGCCTCTCTTTGGCGTTCCAGTCCATTCCATACCTCTATCCTTCTACAGTAGTGGTGTGTGAGTCCTGCTTTCGGAGATCCACCACTCTACAGGCTTAACAATGATGATTTAATAACTAAGGAATCTTACTTTTTAAGGAGGACTTTTCAGAGCTGCTATTTCTAACTCTTGGTAATCTAAACATCAAAATATCCATTTCAATTCTTCTCTGTAAATCATAGATGACCTTAGAATCCTGATGTTTGTATGCAAATAACGAAGCCAAATATAGCTATAGGCCCTAATTGAATACTGTAACCATTTAATAACATTTTAATTTCTTTGAAATCCTTTTTCTGTTTACGCAGATAATCAAGCACCAGAAAAAGTATAATCGCTGACTGTACACAAGTCAGCGCTTTTGCAAACTCCTGCAATTCATTACATTTAGATATAAGGTTAGTATCTTACATTTTGGCCAAAAATTAATTCACCTGGAAGAGAATTTATTGTTCTGTGGTGTGTTTTTTTTTTGTACTTTAAAAAGAGTTATTTGAAAGAATACAGGGGTGGATAAAATAAGTATTACAGATGTTTGTATGGAAAAAGACCTACAGGTTTTCATTATTACAATAATAATAATAATAATAATAATAATAATAATATGTAGTAGAAGAAGAAGAAGAATACAAATAAGAAGAAGAATACAAATAAATAATAGGATATTTAAGAAATAAACGAAAGTACAAGAATAAACTCCGTTTCTCATCTTTACAACTGAAAAAAAAAAAAAAAGAAAGTCAGGCTTTAACATTTCCAAGTTGGTGGTAACCTTTTAAACGCTTATATCATTGAGGTTAATCTCGCATGCTTGTTTCCTGCATGCCTTCTACACAAATGATCCGACTCATCAGGAACTTTGAATTGAATAAATGAATTGAAGATTATGTGCATTAAACACTCCCAAAAATGTGCAGCTGTGGTCCTTCAGGACTTCTCCATCTGTTTATAGGTCACCCATATTGATACACTCTGCAGGATCTGAGTCTACGTGAGCCTAAACGCGGCTCAGTGGCAGACAGCAGGGTCAGACCTGCTGTGGTACGACAGCTTCTGTTTCCATGGCGACGGGGCTCCTAACACCTCTGGCACAGCGTGGATCCCTCATGCTGATCATGTGACTGCAGCGTTTCTCATTAACCCCCTGCACGTAGATGAAACGTGCCCTTCTTTCAAATCGTCTTGCTTTTAGGGAAAACGTCCTGCTGCGCTCCTGTAATCACTGCACAGTGCTGATTCCAGGGGTGTGAGAGGCAAGAATATGACTCTGAGGCTGCATACAGGGTATGGCGTACTGCGTTTTAAAGACAATTAAATAGCAGCGTAGGTGTGCGCATAGTGATTAGTAGTGGGTGCTGTGAGTTTGGGTTCATGATATGACACGGAATAGCCTGCCTCCTATTCAGCTTGCGCTGACGGATATCTTGTATAAAACGGCCTACATGCATGTTCGCTCAGAGACTGGAGGAAAAAAAAAGTCATATTTCGTATTCACAATTAAAAACAACAACCAAATGCAGTTTAGCATCCAACCAGAATAGTAAAGTGTTGAGTAAATAGATAAATACAAAGTATACACAGTATATGATGAGTATATACAGATCAAATGATAAATATGTACAGTGTGAATATAAACAATATTTATCAAATGCAATCTGAACAAAGCAATATGTGCAAAAAGGTTATGTGAAAAAAGAATGCCTATGTGCAAGGATGTGAATGTGCAACGGGCCTCATTTTCCAAAGTGGATACATAAAAACGTATTTGTAAACCATTTGCAGCAGGATTTTTACCATTCGTGAAAATTCATGCAAATTGACTTGGTTGAGGAAAAAAAAGTTTATATCCTACGAAAGCCCATAAATCTGAACCTCAGCTGACTGGCTTCTAGTCTGATACGTGGGTGATAATTTACTTAATAATTATGTAAAATAAAAAAAATAATACAATTAATGACATACAAATTTACACTGTCAAGTTTAAATCACTCATTTACTTCGATTAAAAACAACATTTTGTAAATCTCAGCCATTTCATAATGAACTGAAAGAAAGCAATTCAAAAACAAATCCATACATTAAAACACATAAGACAAAGCATTCAATTAGGACAAAAAAAATAATGGAACCCTATAAAAGGAAAACAACAACAACAACAACAAAAAAGGATAAAAGGCTTGTGACTGTGGGAGCTGATGTGCTAAAATGGCCTTAGGAAGCAATCTTTCTCCATTTAAGGCTCAGTTATACTTGCTTTACATGCACACATGTACACAACATGGCTGCTGTGCAAATCCCTCATTTGAAGCCTTGTTTGTGCAAGTCCTCACAAATAAATGTGACGCATTAGCATGATGCAGTACCAACTTAAATAGTCTGCAAAGGCATAAACAATCTAACACTCTGTCTCAAATCTCATACTTATGCATTGCTTTAGACCATTACTTTGTACTGACATGAACTTTTCCTGTTACAGTTAATGTTAGAATTGTAAAAATTTCTCATTTGCCTTTAAACCTACCTAAAGGTCCCTGTCTTCTGGATCTTCTAGAATAACTTATACACAGCTCATAACAGCAGTCACGCTGCGAGACGTACACAAGATGAGCAGGCGAGTGTGTGAACAATGCCGCTCACTTTGCTGCTGTTTCTGCATGCACATGCAACGTCATGCGTCAAGCAGATTAGATTAAAGTCATCATCAGATTGTTTTCAGCTCTGTACGTGCTTTGCTTTTCATGGAGTTTTGTGGGTGTCACTAAATGTAGATCAGCTGTGTTGTGAATGCAAGTAACAGTATAGCACTGTAAATAATGGGTATGAGTATACGAGTATTTCTGTCTACAGTTGCATCGTACTTGGATCGTCATGTGAAACGGAGCCAAACATCCAACCCAGCTGGTAAGCCATAACCAAATTGCCTGAAAAGTGCTGATTAAAGTGCAGCACAGGACATGCAGCTGACAGCCAGCTTGGCATGTCAGGATCTTCATAGATGTCCGTAATTATTTCTACAGTTGTGGACATGGGAGATCACACACCAAGCACTAGTGTTAAATAAACTCCTAAAGTTAAATGAAAGCAAATGTGAGTGTTAGTTTAATAAAATATTACACTTGTATACATAGATCTACAAGAATATAGCGCTAAAGTGAGTCCCTTCTTAAAACAGAAAAAAGACACACTATAATTTCTGATTTTTGCATCACAAGGTTAGTACTCTATATAAGAAATGTTGAACATGTATAAACTGATGCCCAGTCAAAACCACGATCTTAATCCGATCGTGAATCTTTACCGCATTTGAAAAGTGCTATTCACCGGCGGTCTCCATCCAATCTTGCACAATTTGCACAATTAAAGTATCAGGAGTGTTAAGCTGATAGAGACGTAGACTCAGAAGACTCACTGTTTTGTTTGTTTGTTTAATTGACCTTTGCACCAGATAAAATATACACAGAACCAGACAAAAGTGTGGACACATTTACTCATTCGTAGATTTTTCTTTATTTTGACTATTTTCTACGTTGTAAAACAATACCGAAGACGTCAAAACTATTAAATAAAACATATAGCGCATGGAATATAGTACACAAGGAATTATGTGGGAAAAAAAAAAAAAAAGCTAGTGTTTGCCTTGATGACAGCTTTGCACATTCTCTTAAGCAGCTTCATGAGGTCACCTGGAATGCTTTTCAGTTAACAGGTGTGTCTTTTCAAAAGTCAATTAGTGGAATGTCTTTCCTTCTTAATGTGTTCGAGATCATCAGTAGTGTTGTGTCGAGGCAGTGTTGGTGTGCCCTATTCAACAATCCATATAATCCATATTATGTCAAGAACATCTCAACTAAGTAAAGAGAAACGACAGTCCAGCATTACTTTACGACGTGAAGTGTCTTTTATGTAATAAAAAATACCCATTGAATTAGAAAACATGTCGAAACGTTTGACTGGAACTGTACATTACTTTTCAGAAAAAAAGTTATTTGTGTATACGAAGCATTGTGAAAGGATTATTTTAGTGTATCGTGTGTGCTTTAGCCAATGTGTTTAGCAAAATGATTTGAAGGTTCCAATGCAGGCAAGTCTGTACTGTTTACAGATACTGTTTAAATAAAATGGTAAAAAGCCAGTTTTAGTTCGTAACACTACAAAATCTGGAAAAGTTCAAGGGAGTGAATACTTACGCAAGGCACTGTAAATCTGTAATTTAATAACATGATTCCCATAATTTCAGCCTCCTGGACCAGAACACCTTTCTTATATATTATCAGCGTTATTCCTGTAGTGTTGTTCTTAGCCAATAGCGAGAAAATTTAGAAAAAAGATTTCCTTCAAACAAAGCATTTTCTTTGATGTGAGTTGATTTATGGGTATCAAGCAGCTGGTTACTGACCATGTAAGGTTTGGTCAGCTCATTTACGACAACACGGGCCTCTTCTTTATGCACAATCTCCATAGAAGGACTCAAGGAATAGTTTCTTCTAAGAGAGTGTGTGATCCCGCTTCTCTACAAAGTGAGCTTCATCCAACAATTCTAATGTTTAACAATGAAAGAATGAAAGCAGAAGTCCATGTGTCCGTGTCCAATATGCTAAATAGTTGCTACAGAGTAACATTTCCTATTAGCTGCATTCCCATCATGTCATCCTAGAACTGGGATTTGCTGCGACCGTTCTGCTTAGCGCAGCTGACTGGAGCCACACTGTTTCGAACCTAATTAAGATTAATGTCATGCTTGATGATGGATCCCCGACTGAGGAGACACATCTTAGGCATCTCGCTGCACATCTGTGTACAGACTTGCTGAAGTACCAAAATGACTGTTGATGGATGTGTCATATAGAGAAACAGGCTGGTCTGTTACTACACGTCGCGCTTTGTAAAGGGGAAAAAGTCGTCCATGAAGCACATCAACTTTCTGCTTTCGGGAGAGAAAAAAGAAACACAGTGTTTCATTAATAACACGGTTCTGTAATGAGTCTGGCAGGACAGGTGGACCGGCCCAGGTGTTCAGGAACAGATCGATGTTGTTCTAAGCGCTATGACAGGTCTACAGCAGGTGGAGGCATGTTGAACACCAAAAGGTGATGATGAGGAAAGAATCATGGGAAGGTGAACAGGTGGAAGGTGACAGAGTATCTGAAACATGTCCCTGAAACACTATTCATCATATGATGATGCAATTGGGTCATGTACTAATAAATCTTATTTCATTTCATAAATCACAATTGTGCTGAATGACAACAACAACAACAAAAGAAAAACACAGACACCAGTACATACAACCGGTTAAAAATACAATTGAAGATAAAAAGATAAAGCATGCTGTCATTATGGCTGAGACGTTTTTTGTGAACATGCGCAACTGTGATTCATTTTCTGTAACAGCAGCTCTGACAGAAGTGCCAGTTATAATTCAAATCACAGGTTTATACTAATGTGCTCAGCCAAACATTTGATCGGTTCTATAGTAACAGCTCATTCACTTGTAGGGACTCGTATGTTGGAGATTTCTGGCAATGTAAGTCTAATAATAAACAGATTATTGCACAAAAAAGTGCAAAGAAAAAGATCATTGATATGATTCGGTGAGGTTTCTGTGAGGAAATGTCTACTTAGCATTACTGGAAGGCGTCTCCAGTGTCACTACTTTGTACCAGTCAGAGGTAAAGCTGTAACTTAAATCTTTTTTTCATGTCTCATTAGTGAGAGAATGACTGTTTATAGCTGCTATGTAAGTGATAGCAGGAACTAACTCGCTGAAGTTCCACAACATTAAATGTACCTATAAATGGACAAAAATTCTGTCTTTTTTTTTAAGAAATGAATTTTAACAAATACTTTGTTTTGTATATATTTTGCAAATTGCTGTGTTATAAGAAACATAAATAAAACCCTTCAGGATGTGTTATTGGAAAATAATCAACTCTCTGCATTGGGATGCATCGTACTCAGTCATTGATTATTTTCCTATAACAGCATTTCTTACATATCAAAAAAGAATACAAGTAATTGTTTCACTCCTACAATTTAAAAATATTAAGTGAAACATTCACTACTGCACACAACTAGATCCATCCATCCATTATCTATACCGCTCTATCCGTCTGGGTCGCGGGGAAGCTGGAGCCAATCCCAGCATCTTCGGGCGAGAGGCGG
>JAQMYM010000039.1:4314017-4343647 GCA_030014255.1 Parauchenoglanis ngamensis | reverse complement strand
ATGCCTGGACATGCCCAGGCTGCACAAACCGTTGTTGATAAGTCACTTATGGGAGCAAAAATGTTTGGATACAAATAGAAGAAAAAATCATGACAAAACTGAAGATTTCTCAGAAACGGTACGTGATGGGTAAAGTTTGATGTGATATTCGTAATCAGCACCCAAAAATCTATAAGAAACTATCAAAACAGTATTCAAGAACCAAAAACTTTGTTGTGCAGTGTTATCAATTGGTTAAATTACAGAACATGTGCAGAACATGGCATACAGAGCATTCGAGTGAAAGTTGGAGACGTTATGCAACATTTGCTTGTGCCAGAATGTTGATATTCAAGGTGCTGCAAATAAATTGCATGTGAATTTTTTTTTGTTGTTGTTGTGAGACTGGGTTGGTAGTAAGTACTTTGCTTAAAGACAAAATATTAAAGGGTTTTTTTGTAAATTACTTTACTTTAAATTACACCCTGCTAATTACTGGGTAAATACCTGTTATGTAAGGCATAAATAAATTAAGTACAGAGTAAGTAAAGGGTATGATGGTAGGAGTATGTAGTTATTACTGGGTAATTTACGAACATTTTACAAATAGGGAACATATCTATGATTTTGAATTCATTGTACTTCTAAGCGTAATGATAGGTCACTTAAATATGGATGTCGCACACCCATGGATAAACCCCACAGCTAGATAAAATAGGCCTAAATTCTGCAGTCTCCAGTGTTAGCTAGTATAATCACTTGGAAAGATGCATTCAACAAATGTGTAAAAAAAAATTTACATTGAAATGGGCTTTTCTACACCACAGCTGTTCTAATTAAGTCATAGTTTAGGCTAGACTATCCAATAATTGGAAGTCTGTGAATTATATGAAATCAAAGGTTTTATTAGCTTATTATGCCCATCTGTGTGTGCTTTCTTTATTTTCTGCAAACAAATAAACACACATACTTCTACGCACGCAGACTGGAGTCTTGATCAATATGCACCAAGCAGCTGAACCGTGGGCATAGGATAAAGGTGAAGATTTAATTTCCAACATATTAATTGTAGAAATACATTGTATTAACAAACTGCAATAAAATCACAATAAATTATACAATACAATTGTATTAATGTAGACGTTCAGCTGAAATGGATTCTAAATTAGGCTGAGTCTGCATTAGCGTTCACACTGGAAGTGACCGTGCTGTAGGCCTCGGAGACTACAGCAACCCATCCATTTCACCTTGTGACATTTCATGCTCTCATCTAAATCAATGTTTGCAGCTCTCTCTTTCAATCAGAAGTAGCGTAGGTAGTGAGAGCTGCTCCTCAGCCATGGTGGCACTCAAAAAGTTTTTACTTGTTTAAAGAAACTGAAGAAATGCTCTGCCTGTGTGCTGCACCGAAAAATTGTGAGAGCTATTTTGTAAAGGGCAGCCAGACCTGGGAATGCTCAATCCAATTTGTGATCTTGTGAAACTCGAGCTTTCTATTGTTTGTTTTGCCCATAGTGTGGTGTTTTTCTCCTTCTGCAGTGTGTTGTGTGTACTAGAGGGGACATCTTTTGATTAAAATCTTAGATTAAAATGCATCGTTGCTTGTACTAACCTTAATTTAAACATGATTCTAATTACTCGGTTGAATTATGTAAAGTGAGCATGATCAATTCATCTAGTAGTAATGTAAACCAATGACATTATGAAATCTCATGAGACTGTTGTCATTGATGGAAATATGACTATAGAATTAATTTAAGACAGCAAACGCACGTGTGGTAGTATAGTACAGTGGTAATGTGGATGTTGCTGAATGGTGAGCTGGGTTTGATCTTAGCTCAGGTGAGAGCATGGAATTAAATTTTGTTCAAGGATTCAAAAATACATAATCAAATCATGCTGGATGTACAAAAATAAATTGTGTTAATGTAACACAGTTCAATCCCATGGTCCCAATGTATGCATTCGAATTAAGTAAATTAAATGAGCGTTTATTTTCAGTTTTTGTTTTAGCATGGGTGCGTGCAGCCCATGGCATCCATTAAAGATCTGCTTGTGTCTATAATAAAAGCAGATGGCCATGTCATTATCTGGATGTTTCTTGTAAGTAATTTTAAGTGACTTATAAGTACAATGAATTCAAAATCATAATTAAGTTCCTTCATTGTAAAATGTTTGTAAATTACCTAGTAATAACTGCTTACTTCAACCATCTTTAAGTAATTTTAAGTAACCCATAATTATGTTTAGATTACAATGATTTTGAAACCAAAGGTTCTTTGGAACATGTTTGTAAATTACCTGTTAGTAACCACTTACTTCTACAATCAAACCCTTTACTTACTCTGTACTTATTTTTTCTTATGCTTCACTTAACAGGTATATACCCTGTAATTAGCAGGCTGTAATTTAAAGTGCTAACATTTTTTTGTTGTTGTTGTTGTTTTTTGGACCCTATGACCTACTTGGTGCTCAGGAACCTTACGTAATCTCCTGCTTAAAGCGTCTCACTGTATTTACCTGTTGCAACTGTAGGGCATAGCAACACATGGTGCCAGTGAAAAGACCTACCTGATGCATAGTGCTGCTGATTTTGTCGTTGCCACATTAACTGTGATGAGGTACACAGTCATGGCCGTCAGAGTGGTGCTGAGATCAGACAACTGCAGCACAGAATGTAATAACAATTGCATATAAAACTACTTCAGTGTTGGACATGCATATCAGGATAAAACCCTTTTCGTGTTATCATATGGTTGATCTTTATCATATAAATTCTCTCAGTAATCTCAGTAATGATCTGTTCTGGTTTTCTGATAATGTTGAAATGCTTCCCAGCAAGCCGTTA
Source organism: Parauchenoglanis ngamensis (assembly GCA_030014255.1). Lineage (NCBI taxonomy): Eukaryota > Metazoa > Chordata > Actinopteri > Siluriformes > Auchenoglanididae > Parauchenoglanis > Parauchenoglanis ngamensis. The sequence continues at coordinate 4,340,820 of JAQMYM010000039.1, read as the reverse complement.
AACATCTTGACTTATGTCTATGTTCAAATGATTAAGTAATGGACAGTAGAGACAAATGGATTGTCTTTATTTCACTCATTCTTCTTCTGCATGTAAATACACACCACTTGATAAAGTGTGCTTGTACACAAGTATGACGAACTCACAAGCAGATCAGCTAAAAATAGTAAGCTGTCATTGTTTCCCAGGTTCTCGTGGTACACCCCCTCAGTTTTCCTACACCAAAGAAACCACAAGATCCCAGATTTATCTCTCTGCCATGCTGCTGCTCATGTGGGGATGCAGGATTTACTATAGCAATGCTTATTGTAAATGAGGCAGACAAATTACAGCAGCAGTTTATTTTTTATATAGAGCCTTGATATCATGAAAACATTATATACATTATATATAAAATGTAAACCTATAAGAGATTATGTTATCTAAACCATCTAAAGGTATATTAATTTGAATTTTAGTGTATTGTCCATCTTATTTTTTTCATGGTATAAAATATAAATACATTTGCATATTTATTGTATAGCATGATGGGGCAGCGGGCAGACACCTCACAGCTCCTGGGTCCCAGGTTTGATTCTGATCTCGGTGGAGCTCTGTGTTTGTTCTCTGTGCACCCATGTGGGTTTTCTCTAGGCTTTACTCTCTAGTTTCTCTAGTTTACACCCAAAGCATACCAGTAGGTGACCTGGTGACTCATTTGAGGTGTGAGCATGGTGCCGTGTGGTAGACTGGTGTCACATCCAGGGTGTATTCCTGTCTCACATCCAGTGTTCCTGAAATATGCTCTGGATCAACTGAGACGCTGACCAGGATAAAGTGGTTACTAAAATCGACTGACTGACTAATTGAATGAGTGAATGAAATGAATTGGGGAAAGCTGAATGCAAAAATTAAAATAATGAAAAGATTGAAATGTGATAAAATTCAAACTAATGCATGTCTGGGTGTTCAAAATCTTCTAAAATATATTTTGTTTGAAGCCATTAACATTGAGTGGAACAACATTGATGTTTTCTGTAAAAAGCCGCCTGCACGTTTACCCATAAGACTTAAGGAAATCAAAAGGAAAAGCCGTCCGACACTACAGTATGTATTTGTTTAATTCTTGCTAATTTCCTGACCAATTATTTGCTGTTGAGACCATTAAAAGCATAATATTTTGTAATTTTAGTTTTGGCCCATGTTTTGCCAAGGTGCTTACATACAAGCGTATAAACCTGTTAATATCACAAGCCTTTGCCACTAAGATATTTTTGTTACTAGTGAAGAATAAAATGAAACTGCAGGTAGTCTGGCAGGTGGAATACATCTACAGACATAAAGTGCTGCTCGACTCTGGGCAGGAGCTCCCGTCTCCTGCCACCTGGTCTGAAATACTCTGGGTTATTAGAGTTATAGTATGATATGCATTTGCATTCATGCATATTGGTGATCTCAAAGTCACACCGAGATGTTCCTGCAGAAGGAGAATAAATGTCTTCTCTGGGATCAATAAAAGTTTGTCTAGACTGACATCCTGTCCACGGTGCTCTGTGAGCCAACTATAACTGGCTTTGTATAGAAAGCCCTTTGAGTTCCCTTATGTTTTCCTACCGCATATTTTTTTTTAATTTATAGATGACTAATCTCAAAATACAACCATGTTTAGACTATTCTGATTGTCTAAGCTGCTTGGGTATTTAATTATATTAAATTTGCACTTCAGTTGCACTTTAATCATGATTTTCGGTCTTGTCATATTACACTGACATTAAAAGGTTTTTTTTGTAAAATAAAGTGCAGAGGTATGCAGAAGCAGAAGGTTATATAACTTTGAAAAGGTTAAAGGGTAATGCTGTAGTCCTTGAAAAACTCCCATTGCTGTGAAACAGTCAATAACATGCCTGTCACTGTTGCAGAACAACACTTCACAGCACATGATGGCAAGGTTGAAGGCATATATTTGGTTCCTGACCCTGGCTGGGTCTGTGTGATGTGCTCTCATGCAGTGGAGCTTGGGTAAAAAAAACAAACCACAGATTGCTGTCCTGATTAGCTTGTGGTAGCACAGCAACCCTGATGCCTGTCTGTTCAATGTTACCCCAAGGTCTTCCCTTTGCCAGTGATCTACCGACTAGCAGGGCCTGAAAACATCACACAGATGGAGACTTTCGATTTACTGGACATGTGACATGGAATAGGCACTGCACAGTGTATGGTGTGCACCATTGTACAGTGTACATTGTATGTGGGTTGCACAGTTGATTGTATGTTACATTTTTACAATTGCTGGTATAAATAATATATTTATCAAATAGTATATTGATCTACTGTTAAAAAAATATATTAATTAATTAAAAAAACACTCTACAAACATTATGACAAGGGACCTCATGCAATATTATCCACTCATACAAACAGATTTGTTCTTAAGTGGCTTGTACAAGTGATTTAAGGGAACTTGACATATTCACCAATCTTCTATTTTGAAATTTTCTCATAGCCAAAAACGCAATTTATGAGTGGTCCAGACCTGTTGAAGAGGTCATATGCATTTACTCTGCTGCCATCCAAACCTACATTTATTTCTTTTTTTTATATTTAATTTTTTTGAAGCATTTCACTTATTTCTCACCTAATTCAGTTTTGTTTCTGTAATTTGTCTCTACATTTTTACATTTTCAGGTACTGTTACACTGCTGAAAATTGTTAACTGGCATCTTTATTAAGTGAGCCAAAATAACTTTCACTTCCGCTTTTCTTTTACCATTTAGTCATCATTTTGTGATTTCTGGAGCATTGCAGGCATCACTAAATTCAAATGACCTTTGTCAGAAAGGTGTTTTGCACTTTACTGGGAATCAATATACGTAAGTGAATATGAAGACAACCATATCAGCATTTCTGAAACCTTTGTCAATGTTTTGGAAATTCTTTGTTACGTTTGGCCTATGCAAACATTTGCACACAACTTTACCAAGAGATTGATAAATAAGGCCCAGATGTGTATAAATATTGTCTTATTGTCAGTACTGTGGGATGTGGCTGTACACATTTGCAGGCAGGAAGCAGAAGGAAAGCAGAAAGGTATTTACTTAGACCACACAGGCAGACAAAGTCTAAAATGTAATCCAAAACTCAATGTAAACTGGGCAGAGATCAAAAATATAAGGCTTATGGGTAATATCAGGGTAATCCACAGGTAATCCACATTCAGATTCCAGTAAAGCAGGCAATGGTCAACTCACAGAAAACACAAGTATCAAAGGTAAGGCCGAGACAAAATCCAAAGCCCAAACACAGATCAAAAAACCAGCAAGACAAAAACAGGGAGAAAAGACCAAAGAAAGTGTGCAATGCTCACAGCAAGAGGCCTAGACCCACAATCTTGGGCATGGCACAAGACATCAAAATGCCAAACTTTAGCCTAGAAGAGGGCATGGGCGTGGACTTGGGCACAGGCCTGAGCTGGAACTCTGGCAGCTGCTTAGACAGACATTCAGACAGGAATTTGAGGCTCAGACATCGGCATTAGTTCAGGCATGGGCTCGGGCACAGGCTTTGGTACATGTATAGGTTCAGGCATGGCAAAGACATGGACTCATATGTGGACATAAACTCAGGCATGGGTATAGACATGAACATGGGCACAAGCATGAGCATGGACTCAGACATGGGCACAGGTACAGGCACTGCAGTGGGTATGGACATAGACTCTCACGTGGGCCTAGACATTAGCATGGGAACAGGTATGGGATCAGACACTGGAACTACAACAGGCTCCAAGAGTTGAATTGGAACAGACTCAGAGACTGGAATTGGAACAGATTTGGAGACTAGAATTGGAACTGGCTTGGAGACGGGAGCTGGCTTTGAAACTGAAACTGGAGCAGGCTCATGTGTAGAAGCTGACTCAGGCATTGAAGCTGGCTCAGGTGTGGGGATGGCGTCATCCTCGAAGCCAGGAGGCGGAATGATGACAATATCCTTAAAGATAGGAGTAGGAGAAGACTCAATCTCTGCAGCATACTCTAGATGGAAGGCTTTTCTTTTGGCCTCTGGAGGGAGCTCTGTACTGAAGGCCTCCCTTTCAGCCAATGGAGGGAGCTCTGCAGTGAAGAACTCCCTATCGGCCACTGGAGGGAGCTCTGGAGCACAGTTGTTGCTGTAGACCACCCTTCCACATTCAGATTCCAGTAAGGCTGGCAATGGTCAATTTACAGAAAACAGAAGTATCAAAGGTAAGGCAGAAACAAAATCTAAAATCCAACCAGATTTCTCAGGCAAGACAAAACCAGAGAACAAAGGCTTGGCAATAACAAAAGTTAAGTTAATGCTTTGCGATTATAGCATGTGCGAGTGAGTCCTTAAATAGTGTCTATAACGAGCCTTAATGCTTGCCAGGTGCAGCCACTCAGGCCGTCCACATGATGCCACGGTGCAGCCTAGGAACTGGAGTCCATTCCAATTGCGCAACCATGCAAACCTGGAGGCTCATGTAGCAACGCTGTGCAAGCGAAGATCAAAGAGAGCATCCAGGACTTACAGTGAGGGGCAAATCCATGACAGATTTCTATTCCCTAAACCTTAATCAGCCAATACAGTGTATGCAAATATGCAACAGTCATATTTTATTTATATAATGTTTAGCATATTTATTTTTGCTTCTAAAATTTTTAGGGGTAATTGTGGAACTTGAAGTAAGCAAGTGGTAGCCTTCACCCTGCCAGGTTGATGGCTGTCGTGTGATAGAGGAGGCACATGACACTGGTGCATGGGAATTGGTAAAAACAAATGTGGGTAAAAAATGTATTAAGTAAGGGTGTGTCAATGTGGCATTTTTTTCTGGCAGAAAAGCGCTGATAGGGTGCTGGGGATCGCTTCGGTCGTGCATCCATATAGAGTTTTATTGGCAGAAAAAGCTCTGGCTTCATCCAAGCGCTTCATAAAAAATGCTTCACATCAGTTTTGTCTCTTTGATAATTCCTTGAAAACTTATTACCGCTTTAATTGGTTGCCTGAAAAGAGGTGACATTGATGACACCAGCAAAGTGTTCTGCAAAGTTTAAAATTTTAACCTGGAGTGCTTGGAGTGGCTGCACAAAAATGCCAGAAGGCTCGGAAAAAAAAAGGCTCGGCTGCAGAGCTTTTTCTCGAGGCAGCCAAATGCGGTGGCATATGCACTCAACTCATACGGAACCATTGAAAAAGGATGCTGGCACTCAGAAAACAAGGCTCACCCTAACTCAGTCACCAGAGCAGTGTGTTTCATTGCCCTGGAAGCTTCATATCTTCCAGCATGAAAGTAAAAACCTCCCTTTTTTTTTTAAATAGCGCATTTTATAATTGATATATAGTGACTTTAAAAAAAAAGAAAAAAAACCTCAGACGAATGCAGATCTTTAACCATGACACATCTCAGCTTTGCCAGTTTGTTTTTAATATACTGCAGACATACTGAAGTCCCAAATTGTTCATATCATGCATGTCTACTTTGCACTTTGCTCTGTATTCATTAAGGAAGAATGCATTTAACATAGTGGTATTTAACACTCTGCTTACTAACTATGTCTATTGCCCACTCTATTATCTATGCAGCTGCATGATGTACTCTGTACTACACCAAGTATTTATTTAAAAAAAAAAAATGTGTTTGACACAGCAGTTGTGTTATTGAATGTGAAATGAAACCTTTTCAGCTTCTGATAGTAACTGCTTGCCTATTGACTCAGCAGACATCACTCACATGGAGATTATTTATTTGCTTGATATGTGATAGGATTCAGATGACACAAACACTACTGTCAGATTAACTGTGTGGACTGTGGCTTATACCCAGTAAAAAATAAGGAATAAAACATGACAGAGCATGCTGTTCTAGGAAAATATTGGCGTAATGCTGTTAGCACACTGAACATTAATTTCCTATGTGTTAGTCCTCTTATACCACAGCGATTTACCAACAGTTACATTTTGTTTTAATTAACTAATGACACATCATATGGTTTATTTGTCTATAGCTACAGTTATTGTTGTGGAACATCCATGAGACAAGTTAGTTCCTGTCCTTACTTACATTATATCAGCTACAAACCTTCCTCACCAGTTTCTCTTTTTTTGCTCTTGTGAAATTAATAAGAAAAAACAATAGATTTTTTCGCAATACTAAGGAACTGAAAGCGCTGCCACTGGAGACTCCTTCCAAAAGTGCTAAATAAATGTCTCCTCCTACTCCACCATGCGAGTCCTTGTGTAAGTTGTTACTATAGAAACGCTAACATATTAGTATGAGCACATTAAAATAAACCTTGTGTTTCATCATGAGACTGGTGAGGATACAAGTGCAGGTTAAAACATTTATTTTCAAACAGGCAGAGAGATCCAAAACATGAGGAACAAAGGCTTAGTAAGTTCAGACAACACAGTACGGAGCGTTACTTCACAAAGAGCCTATACAAGACTTGCTGTTTATGTCTTATCCATTTATCAGTCAAGCTCTTTGTTACTCAGCCAGTACTGTGCGTGTGTGTGTGTGTGTATGTGTGTGTGTGTGTCGTGAATCTAAGCTGTGTATTCAGTAGTTGAGAATGCAAGAGGCGTGATGGAGACTGAGGCCTGGACAAATTGCGTCAAACAAGTTTATTAGGAATTAGTCGGCATGGTGGCATAGTGAGTAGTGTTGCCATCTCACAGCTCTAGAGTCGCTGGTGTGATACCGAGCTCAGATTTTTAAACGTGAATGCTTTAAACTGTTCCCTAGATGTGAATTTGTGTGTATATACAGTATGATACCCTGTGGTCAGGGCTGGACTTGTGCATGTGCCCCAGGGTAGAAGGCACCCCCCAAATTATTCAAAAGCTATGAAAATGTATTCAGGTTTCCAGTCAAGCAATTGAAATATTTTCAAAGAATTCTTGCTGCTGGCTCCACCAACGTCAATACATTGTTGAAATAGGTGATTTTATTTGTTTAGTCTTGTCATATTTTGCACATCGGTGTTATTTGGTTATTTGGGAGGGAACGCATGTGGGTTTTAGATATTAGTTAGCTAACTGATTCAGAAGATGAACTTCTTACTTGTTGTGTATATATAGCGTGTGTGATTGAGAACGGGTGTGTGTGGTTAGAACTCCAGCGACTGTGAGCGTGAGCTGGGATGGGAGTTGTAGTCTGTGGCGGCCATGTTTGGAGCCATGTTTGGTAAGTAGAGAGCCTGGAGCGGACTCCTGTTGTGACACTTTGCAGACGGAATTACAGTCCAAGCTGCTGTAACAGAAATTAATTATTGTGTTATGACCTGCTAGCAAACAGTGAAGGCTTTAATTTACATGCCTCATGTGGATCTCACCAAAGGGTAATTTAGAACAACATCTACAAGACTCTTTCTAGGCAGCAACTTGGTCTGCCAGCTTCTTTTTGACATATTAATAGCAATGATTTAGTTTTAAAAAAGACTTGTTTTTCATGTTCCCACTACTGCACTACTGTAGTGTTATTACAATAGTAGCTCTGATTTAAGCTGCCCCTGATGATATAAAGTATATCCATGACTTTTGGATTAAGTATTTAGTGCCAATAGATATTCTAAATATTGAAGATGGAAGATCTATCCAGCCTTTATCAATACTGCTTATCCACTGAGGATTGCAAGCAAGCTAAAACCATCGTAACTGACTTCATGCAAGAGGCGAGGTGCACCCTGGGCATGTCACCAATCTGTCACAGGACTATGGAAGATTTCAGATTAATTAGAAAATAATGTGTGAGGTTTAAACAAAAAACACTTGAAAAAACTTAGAAGCCTTTTAATTGTTAACTGGGTTTGTGATTGCTTGCTGTTTGCATCTTATCCATTTATCAGTCAAGCTCTTTGTTACTCAGCCAGTACTGTGTGTGTGTGTGTGTGCGTGTTACTCTTTGTTACTCAGCCAGTACTGTGTGTGTGTGTGTGCGTGTTACTCTTTGTTACTCAGCCAGTACTGTGTGTCTGCCTGGACAAATTGCGTCCCACCAAATTATTCAAAAGCTATGAAAATGTATTCACGTTTCCAGTCAATCAATTGAAATATTTTCAAAGAATTCTTGCTGCTTGCAACTTCAATACATTGTTGAAATAGGTGATTTTATTTTTTCAGTCTTGTCATATTTTGCACATTGGTGTTATTTGGCTTTTATTTATTGGTTTATGTTGTGACAGTGGGAGGGAACACATGTGGGTTTTAGATATTAGTTAGCTAATTGATTCAGAAGCTGAACTTCTTAAAGGGAAGACCTACACCCTGGAATTGTATTGAATTGATTTAATTTGGACTTGCTTTATCATGGCTTTGTCTGTTAACAATCAATAATGTGAATATAAATCCAGAGTGTGTTGTGTGAGCTGTGTAAATAAAAGTTTATGAGATATCAGAGACCGTTGTTAAAGTACAACAAAAAAGACAAAGTGTGAAATGTTTGACATTATATTACCAGCAACTACTGCACACACAGACAAACTGATTAGCTGATTTTTTTTTGTGTGTGGATACAATAAGACCATATATGTGGTGTGTCACAAAACGAGTCCAGTTTTGCAAACGTTCATTCTGAAATATAGCAGTTTGAAATGAGAGCATGTCATTAAATGACCCCCAAATCATGTTTCTAATTTTACCGTAAATACAGTCCTTAATCTATAATGTATTCAACACCAAAATATTAAACTGTAAAACAACTTATAAATATGAATAAATATGACAAATATTTGGTTTCTCAAAGCTTGATTTTCTGTTAAGATACCTTAAAAAATTATGCTTATGTCTCTGGATTGGCTGCACCAAATTTAACTAATTTAACTCCTTATTTTAAAGATAATTCACTGTAGATTTAGAATGTCCAATAAAACAACTTTTCATTTTTTTGACCGAATTGACTCATTCATAGTGACTCGCTCCATTTCAGAGCAGCTCCAAAACAACAACCTTCACTAGTTGGGCACATTTAATCTGATGTTTGTAAAGAACTTGCAAAAGATTTACAAATAATTATACTTAACTACTGACAGAGAAATAGAAAAATGATCATCTGATGCAATTAATGTATGATTAGTTTCTGTTATATCATAAATTATCTGGTAATCTCCGTAATCACCATGATTATGGACAATATGAATCACATTCTCTAGATTATATTTTGGAAACTTTAACTCTTTCTTTTTCTTTCATGCTTTCTGAACCGCTTGTGTTTAGGTTATTTGGTCAAAATTGCTCCAGCCATAACCCAAGTCTTATTCATTCATTCATTCATTCATTCACTCATTCATTCATTCATTTATTGATGGAGCAGTTGTAGATTTGTGTCTTGGTGTACAGGTATGTATAGGGCCTCTACCACCTTGCCTGTGATGGGCTGCAGTCCAGTCCCAGGTGTATTCCTGCCTCACACCCTGCTTTCCAGGATAAAAGGCCTACTTACTTAAAGATGAACAAATAAAATATTCAAAGTTAAGAAAGCCAGGTTTCGCATGTAACATGACGTCATGCAGTTGAACAGTATCAAAAAGGTGTAAACTGACAGCTTGGCTGAAAGTGCAGTGCGTTCAGTGTATTCCTTCAGTTCTCTGTTTTAGAAATCCCCGAAATGAACTTGAGTTATTAATATTGTGTAGATGCTGGCAAGCAGGAGAAAATGAAGTGTGCGCACATCATCCCACAGTGCTTGACAAACAGAAGTGTTCCCACCTTGCTAGCCTTGTGCTTGCTGTTTTGTGCACTCAGTTCACATCTCGCCCACGCTCTCTCTTCTGTGTATATGTATAATTTTGAGTTTTGTCATGTATCTTGTTTACAGTAATATTACCTAAAATAATGGGAGGCCAGTGCCTCTATCATATGTAGCCTTCCATTCCCCAACCCTATAAACTGGCCTTCCCTAGTTCTAAATTTATAAAGTTTTTTAAATGGCTTGCCAGATTTTAAATTTGTCCTATTTTTGTTGTTCTCAGACCAGAAAATAAATACTGCTAAGTTAAACTCTCCCAATTTACCTGAATTCACCCTGTCTCAAAATCTGTTAATGTAAACTTGACTTAAACCCCTCAAAATGATTGAATATTATTATGTGTATAATTAATATTATACATGATAATTTAGTAATTTCACTTCAAATCTATGATTTCCCAGTGAGTTTTAAATTCTGAATTGTTAATGCTGGATTGTTCGAGATGTACGTGTTCTTAGATACACATACATGACAAGAAAAATATATAATTTTTAAATATGGTGAAGCTTTCTGTAAGGAGACATTATTAACATGTATAGAAGGAGTCTCCAGTGTCAGCACTTTTTCAAGTTTTCTATATTCAAGACAGAGCACTTTGCACTGTCCAGTTTCTCAGTAACCATAAGACCATTTATTTTTGTTTTTTTATTTCAAGAGAGAGAAAAAAGGTGAGTCTGGTGATGAAATGACTGTTTATAGCTGCTGCAACACCAGAGCTAATAGGAACTAACTTGTTTTGTGGATATTCCACAACATTAAATGTAACTTTAAAGTGATAAAAAGTGTCATACTTTAATAGCTGTGGCTTGCAGTGAGTTTCCTATTGGGCTGCTACACAACACTCTCTTGTTGATTATTTTCAATAACAGCATGCCCTGTCCTGTTTTACTCTTTACGTATTTGGGCATAGATGCCAGAAGTAGACACCAAAATTCAAGAAACTATTTTATAAATAGTGAATCGGTTTGGGCAATTTGTATATAAATGACAACTGTTTTTAGTCAAAATGTCTTTTGATGTGATTTAACACTAGCCAGTTTGGAATGAATGAGCTGCAGGGGGATTACATAATGGCATTTGGAGCCATCACAGCAGATGGAAGGCTGTGCCAACTGGACGCAATTCCCCCTGCAGGCACCTGTCCCAGCTCACTCAATCAGGGGAGAGGGCTAGCCACAGGATGGGAGATAGACAGACCCCTGCACGTAGTGTTAATTTTATATAATGCACTACATCAACTCGGGTGTTGGAAGGCTGGACTCCAGCCCAGCTCTAAGAGTGCATTATAACCAGTATTAACTTTTCAGCAAGTTTGTGCTACAGTTGCTCTTCTGTGGGATCGGAGCAGACGGGCTAGCCTTCACTCCCCATGCGGATTAATGTCACCTGTCACCAGTTCTTGTTTTTAATTCATGTTTTTCGCTGTTGTTGCTTGGACCATTTTGGTGGGTACTAACCGTTGCATACCAGACCTGCTATTTTAGAGATACTCTGACCCAGTCATCTAGCCATCACAATGTGGCCGCTGTCAAAGTCTACTTGTCAAAGTGCTACTAAGGTCAGGAAATGCAAATAATGAGTCTAGGTGAATACATCATTTGTATCTGCTAGAAAAGTGCTAAAGGAAATGCTTCTATGAGGAATATCTCAGGTTATATTCTGCATCAGGTGTCAGCCTGTATAGATAATAGGTAACCATTCACTTCTCTTACAAATGATCCCTCTACTGAAGGGTAGACCTGTTTGACTCTACTAATTTAATGTAATTTAATGTAATTTAAATATTAATAATAATATGTACTGAAAGCACCTGTTATAAGTTATATACATAACTTATTATAAGTTATATAAGTTTATAAGTTATAAACATAACTTGCAAAGGTGCTTTCAGTACATCCATCCATCCATCATTATCTATACCGCTTTATCCATCTGGGTTGCGGGGAAGCTGGAGCCAATCCCAGCATCTTCAGGCGAGAGGCGGGGTACACCCCGGGCAGGTCGCCAGTCCACCACAGGGCCAACACAGACAAACAGCTACACACGCTCACATTCACACCTATGGGCAATTTAGAGTAGCCAGTTGACCTAATCTGCATGTCTTTGGACTGTGGGAGGAAACCAGAGCACCCGGAGGAAAACCATGCATGCACGGGGAGAACATGCAAACTCCGCACAGAAAGGCACCCTGGGTGACCCCGGGATCGAACCCAGGACCTTCTTGCTGTGAGGCGACAGGCACACAACTAGATTCAGAATTAAAAGTGTGAAATGGTGCATCACAAGAGTTTTGAGTTCCTCAGAAGTTCAGTACATGTGTGTTTTGGGAAGCTCGATCTGAATGTAGTCTTCGGACACAGGGTACCTCAAATTTAAAAAAGTTCCTTAATTAAAAAAATGGCTTTAAAATCAAAGACTTACCCGGGGTAAATTAGTTTCCATTATGTAATAACATTTTAGTCAATTTAGTTAGAGAAAAAGAAAAAAAACCCCAGAAAAACAGTGATGCATTGAAATTGCTAAATTCAGATTTGCTTTTTCATTTCCATGAAATTTGCCACATCAAGAATTATATGTAACCTAAAAGACAAAATAGTGCTGATTTAAAAAAAAAAAATAATAATATATATATTATATATATATATATTTGATTCACATAAATGATGTTCACATTTGAATTGAGAAAATTCAAAATCAGGAAAAATCACTTTTGTTTCAGTGACAGGTTCTTCAAGGGTTCTGAACTATCTGGTGCATCAAAATCAAAGGCTACTATTTACATGTACTGTAAGTTTACAGTTTATAAAAGCTTTAGTTCTATATGCAATGTGTTTTCCAGACTAGAAGCCATTTGCACTGAGATGTGGTCTAACTGGAAGAGTGGGAAAGCTTGGGTGCAGTCCAGAAAATTGATCTGTGGTCCACCTGAAAATGGTGCTCTGGGGTTCGCTTTAAGGGAACTCTGGTGCTGTAATGTTACTTCCTGTTCCATGTTTGACAATTTCAGGCGAAAAGGATGTCATGTTCTGCAGTGGAGACAGAACTCCGTCTAGATAGATGGACCAAAGCAGCCTCGCAGCCTCAAAGAAACTGAATTATTCATGTATTTATGTAAGCAAGCCCAACAGAGATGCCAAAGTATTGACAAGATTCGAGCAAAAGTAATGAACATAATCTCCCAGTTTGCAAAAATTGTCCACACAGGAGAAACGAAATCTAAAATTCCTCAGTCAGCAGTCAGTCTGCGGTTGGAAGGAATTAGCCCATGCCAAAACAAATCTCCAATGATAACGACCTTCCCAAAAAGCTCATAATCGATCCTGGGTTCCTTTAATGCCTTAAGTTTTATCTTGAAAAAATGACGCGTACCTATTATGCTAACAGCCATCATTACTCCTGCGGTCCACTCGAAAAAAGTTATGATTCATGCGCATTTCCCGCTACAATAAAACGTTTCTCTTTTTTTAGTCTCCCTAGCAGGAACTGTTTGCTATTTTCTATTACTTTATTGTAATGCATGGACATGTGCTCAGACATACACTCCCACACACTCCAACTCATGCACACGTGGTTCACATGACTTGGAATTGTGTGCAAGGGGGAATGTCCTGTGGAGAATGGCACATTGAAGAGAGCAGTGTGAATGGCCTGCAGGCCTGACTCCCATTCACAGAGAAATTACAACGCACGAGGACACATCACCCATGAGATCAGACATCACATGTACAAGCTCTGAGGTCCTGAAGCCTACACACACTCTCCACTGATGGGGTGATTCTGAACAGTCTTCCTGTGTGTGGATTAGGAATGTTACTGAATATGAATATGTTATTACATTATACACAATTATATACGATATACACTATACCGTATTTCATTATACACTATTCTGTATTTCTGTATTTTCTCGCCTTAAATGTTTACGGGGTGTAAACCTTTGTTATGAGAAATTGACAGAATTGTGGGTTTTTTACGTTCACGTAGATGTGAATGACTGGACAGATATGAAGTTCACAAGACAAAACAAAGACCACATTCATGAACACGAACATACAGAGTTGAATGATGCACAAACAGCTTCCGTTCATCCTTAATAACTGCTTTGTCAGGGTCGCTGTAAATGTGTCAGCCTACAAGTTTGTTTATATTTTAGCTATATAATACAACAACTAAAATGAATGCATGAATGAGATTTAAAAACCTGTCCTGCGCACACTTTCCGAACAGTTATGAACTCAATTGATGTAGTCGAGGTTGAGGAACTCTCCAAGCCAGAAACAGACCATACTGGCATTTCTACCTACCTTTATTTCTTTCTTTTGAGCAATTTGCATTGATTTCTGTAGGCATGGTGATAGATCTATGGTCAGCTGGAAAAAAGAACCTTCTGGTTTAGGTCTTGGCCATTTTGGGTTTAAATCTGAGTAGATATAGCTATTTGGAGCACTAAACACTTACAGATACAAATAGTATCATTGAGTTACATCCCTAGTATGTATTTGAGTGATAAAGCATGCTTGCTTGTGTTAGGAGCCTCTGTAATTGCACTGTTCCACTCTGATCCCAATCCACTGATCCATTTAAAATTCAATACTCCAAATTTAAAATTCTCCATTAAGAACAGGAAACAGATGCCATTACGGCACGGTCTTGCTGAGGTTCAGCACAAGCCATATGCCAGACGAGATGAAATTCAACAAGAAACATCTATTGCACATAGATGGATTTTGTCCCATGATTAAATTCCTCTTAATTCCTCTTATTCTTCAATAAATGACCTATTTATATGACGTTATGAGTTGATTATGAACACAACGATTTTATGGCTAATCCAAATGACACTGCCGACATGACAGACAGAAACAGAATGGGGGAATCCCTTCCCCTTGCTTAAACACACACCCACAAACTCATTATGTTGCAGGGAACAGAGCGAGAGAAGAGCATATATGAAGAGCAAGTGCTCAGCATTCAAAACTGCCACTCATGAACATAATTAGCATTCACGTGATTAGCATGCATACACACGCCAGCGCACACACACAAACCCGCACAAAAGCAATATAATCAACAAATATTGGTTAATTTAGTTACACACAAATAATTCACCATGTTCCATATTCATAACAACATATCAATTAAAAGTTGTATACATATATCAGAGGAAATATAGGCTTGACGATAAAGTGAGTATTTCAGAACATTTTCATGCTTTGGTAGCTCGACTGTGAAATAAGGAGATTAAAATATGTAGGTGGTGGAGAAAATCTTTTGTTCGGATTTGATAAAAATCTGCTGGAAAGCAACTGGCTGATTAAATGATGTAAGGGATGAATGAACCCAAGGAATAAGCTTAATGGAAGAAAATGAATCTTAAATAGAAACAATTTTAAAAAAACTATAATTATAAACATATTAATTCCAACAGTGATAGTTTTCCAATTTTCTTTTAATTATTCTTTAATATTTCTTGTATATCACATTAAAAAAATAACTAAAGCCTTTCTTCGCAAAGGATGCTTTGTCTTTAGTACATTCTGAATTTTGATTTAAAAATAATCCAATGTGAATTTTATCAGCAGTTCTTGTAAAAAATAAAAATATTGCACAATATTACTATATAAAAATAGTTCAAATTATTGCTAGAAAATATGACAAAACAAGTGTGTTGAAAGGATGCTTAGTATGAGCATATTGTAAAGATGAGTCCTGGGACAGTCTCTTATGATTACAGCAGCAGTTCTTAGAAATCATTATTGTCACTGTACAAGTACAACACATTCATTGCGCAGCTCTGGGATGCTTTTTTGTTTACCGCGGCTGCAAAGAGTGTTTATGGTCAGAAAAGCCTTGCTGTCTGCTTGAACCAGTCTGACCATTCTTTGTCCATATCGTGATAAGTCATGATTACGGGATTGGCAATGATTTTATTAATTCATTGAATTTATTTTCAAACTATAGGAATCATACAGTTTCATAATTTTGTTTTTGCACATGTTAGCAAATGTAATTACAGTGATAGATACATATCATGTATCATGAAATGTGCTTTTTCTAAAATCGTCTGCCCATGAGTCTGAGAGAGAGAGAGAGAGAGAGAAAGAGACAGAGAGAGAGATTGAAATTCAGACCACCATCCCCTAACCCATTATCTCCTCTTCTGGTCTATCCATCTGCAAATGAAGCCACCGCTCCACCATCATGGCTGAAGCACTTAGACTCCACATTCTTCCAAGTTAATGTGATCAGTTAAGTGATCTATGACCCTAAGCAGCCACTCCATTCCTATTCTGGACCTCAGCTCCTTTTCACGCTCTGCTCTTTGATCTCGAACCATGGGTGGCAACAGCACAATATGCTGCCCGGCCTCTTTAAGACACTCTTTATGGAGCCTTTTAAAAAGACTTTAGCTCTGAATGGCATTCAAACAAAACGTGTCTGAGAAACGATACGAAGTACAGCTAGCCACCTTAACCGTAAAAACATACAGAAATAAATTACATTAAAACAAGTTTAGACAGCTGTGTTAATAAACATTCAGTGGATGCAAACTTATGAATGGCATTGTTATGATTTCCACAGTAATTAAGAAGAAAAGGAGATGTGATTGATACAGTTCCCTTAATGACCCAAGTGAACCGAAAGTACACAAATGAAACACTTCAGCAAGGAACCTCCTGCTCATTCACCCTCCACACAGTCACGTTATTGAGACCCATTGGCTGTGAAACAGGATTGGGGGAGTGTAGTGGCGGGAATTCTGAGACTGAGGGCTGTGAGAATGAGTGCGAATTCTCCCCTCCATACTTTTTCTGTCATCCTCCTCTCCCTTTCCTATTCTAGCCCTCAGACCCTCCTTAAAGTTTCAAACCTACCCTCTCTTCAAGAGAACAACAACACACACATACATACCAAACATGGCTTCCCAGGGAGCTACACGAAAACATAGCGCACTCCCAGAAAAGGGAGTCTTGTCATCCTATCACCAGATGGCTCATAGTTGACATGGATAAGTTGTTTGTCTGTTGCATACATCCAAATTCTTCACTCTGTGTCATATTGCCTGCATGTAAAGAAGCTCGTTAGCCCTGTCCACACTATGCTTGACAATTCCAATGAGTGGTCAGCATTTTTGGCATCATACCAAGCATTGGCCATGTTCCTGGCCTGTCAACACCCATCATGGGGGTTTCTTTTTTTTACCAAAAACAAACAAAAAAATGAACTTTGGGTTTTAGTTCTAGTTCATTTCCCACCAATTTGTCAGATGAAAGGAATGGTTACAACAGTAAAAACAACTGAATCATCATTCTGACATCGTTGTTGAGTTCAATTTGGAGGAAGAGCTTTGAGGAAATTCTGCTTCTTTGGGTGATCGGGTCCTTGGTTAGCCAAGACATAAAACAAGACATTTTCCAGGCCTGGGAATCTTTCCTCACCTGTTTTTTTATGATCATAGACTTCCAAGTTGCCTTTATTTTTATTTGGCTGTACCTATTGAGTCATGATTTTATTTCAGTTGATTTATTTTATTTTGCTTATTCCTATTCCTATTTGCCTACTCCTATTCCTATTCCTCTCTTTACCTTTAGGAGACGGGTCCTTGGTTCGATCCTTGAGCTTAGATTACTGTCTGTGTGGAATTTTATAAGTTCGCCATTTACGTGTAAGTTTCTTTTAGGTTCTCTGGTTTCCTCCTACTTCCAGAAAAATGTCATTAGGCGGACAGGCTTCTCTAAATTGTTCATTAGTGTGAATGAGTGTCTTAATGGATTTGTGCATGGTTTCTTATGATGAACTGGCAATGCATTCTTGGTTTTTTCCCTCCTTACATCCAGTGATCCAGGGATAAACTTGAGATCAGAAAAAAGCATTTTATCCTGGGATTTTATTATTGTGTTTATGGTGTCACACTTCACATAACCAATCAACAACAATTAGCTCTGTCTGTCCCAAGTACCATTAGTTTCTGTGCGCATCAACACTCACAGAAGTAGCAGAATGGATACTAGCTGTAATTTTTCTTGTCACTGTACTTTCAGTATGTAGCTTTTTACATAGAAATGTGCATATAGTCTACCTTTAAAGCTTTACTATAAAACTAATTATGGTCGATTCATGCACCACTCTTCAGCTTCACTAGAAACACTAGATTGATGTTTCCAAGTGAAAAATACATATTAAAGGTGTACAAGATCTCCCCTTAAGGGTACAACCCCAGCACGAATTTGTTTTTCTGTATGAATCTTGAGCAGGTACCAAAGACCATCCTGAAACCTTTGGCTAATAAGAACAGCACTGGTGCCAAAACATCTGGCATTTTCTACCATCAATGAAAAGGTCCATTGACCAAGCACAGGTCACCTCCCTCTATCTTAAGTGTTATTGAAAGTGACAGGGCAGCCCAGCCCTCTCTGACTGACAGGACAACTGATGAGGAACACATTTAGAGGAAATCTCCTACAACCAAACAACACGTGGATTTAAGTAGTGGTGGATGCGTTCCAGTCTCTACAACACTGTGGTGTAGAGTGTGTTAGGCTATTACTGTCATGGCTGAGTGCAGTCTCCAGCAGCGTAATCTTCAGCTCTCTAAATGGGTGCAGATTCAATAAAAGATATTCAGCGCTCATCAGATGGAAGACACAATGCAAATATTGGCAGTGCCTATTCTCGGCCTGAGTATACACTTCTTGGAAAGCCCTATAGTGAGCAATCTCACTACAGTGTTTATTTGATTTCGAGGCTCTTTTTCTTTCTATTTTCCCCCTTGAATGATCACTCTGAGAAAAACACATCTGCTCTTGGGTATATATCGATTGACGAAAAAAAATATTTTCAGGCAGATTTGGTATATACAAACAGTTATTATGTATGGCAGTGCATCATAAATTACAGTTTCGTCAAGGGCAACTTATTCTGACTGTGTGTCTGTAAAGACGGAGAAAAAAATCAAGCCGATGATGAAAAAGTGAAGAAATTTAAATACCTACGGACGAAAGCATCACAGGCAAATTGATCTCATTATAAATTATTTCCTAGAAGCCCTAGAGATGAGCTTAAAAATGTTACATTTAAATATTTGTCTTTATAAAGAATCTTATAAAAACATTTATTTTAAAAAACTTAATATTGCTCATTGCAAGATTTTTATGAAAAAATCATTAATTTTATAACCTATTTAATTTAATTTCATTTCATTTCAAACTTTGTCGATTAGTAGATAATTCACACATTTATTTCTCGAATAAAAAACAAAATGATCTTCCAATAGGAATTAAAATGAACAACAGTGTCAAGAAACAGGTTTAATAATCTATGTTTTATAAACATTGCTTGAGAAATATAAGATTCCTTTAGTGAAGACGTTCCCACTTGCTAATATTTGTTATTCCTTTTTTGCAGTCCTTCTTCCCTCTCCTTCAAAATCAATTTGATGGCTATTCCAGGAAGCCCTGACAACCATTATTTTATTTCCCTATCTCCAACTTTATTCACCCTGTTGGCTATTGAGGTCAGAATGCATTAGCATGCAGAGACCAGGAGAATTCGAGAGATGGCCTTTGATGGCTGCTTTCTCTTTCAGTCCCATTTTTTGCGGCTCCATGAGCTCTCCCTTTTTGGATAGCACACAAAGGCCTCCCAAGGAGACGGAGGTCCAGTTTGCCGCCATGCCACATACAGACACATAGCGCACTGAGTCAGCAGGAGGCTGGGATACGCCGGACACTCAGTGGTGCTGATACAAAACTCAGAATGCAACTTTAATTTTTAACAGCTAATATTTATTCATTTAAAGCAGTTCCTGACTGGACAAACTGCATCCAATTGAATATTTAATGTATTTCTGAAGATAAATTGTCAGAATAGAATGAATGAAACAAGATGATGGCAAAACGTTATAATGCATTTTAACACGTGGCGTCAGTATAGTATCCGTATGTGTTATATTACCTGATATTATGATGTCATACTCATAATTATAGTATAATATATTATGTGTGTATTTACTGATATTGAAAAACATGTACAGTATACTATATATTTCATTGTAACTGCAATTATATGGCATTATGTATGCTGGGATGATTGCTAACAGGATAACTCATACAAAAAAACTACACAATCCTTTACTAATCTAAGTAAAAAAAAAAAAGTTTTATTGAATGAAAGTGACGCGCAGGGGATTGCACTGACATCAGATGCTAGATGTAAACTCGGACTAACTAAATACTTATATGCTTCTTTACTCTTTTAAACATCAGACTTAATATCCAGCAAATACATACAAAAACAAATAATAATAATAATAATAATAATAATAATAAAAAAGCAGATATTTTGTTATAAAGGCAAGACGTAGAAGTCCACAGATCTCTGGAGTGTGTAATCTTTATTTGTTTAGTGCTCCAAATATCTGTTTCTGTATTTATATTGTAATCTGAAGAAGGTATGTTAGGAAGCAGTTACTACAGATGCTGTATATGCATGACTCAATGCTGCAGGTTCATGTTAATCAATGTGGTCATTGTTTGCCCCGTGAGCTTCATCTCTGCCTGCATGAAAGTAAAACCTACTGATCGTGTGACTTTTTCCCCCCCAGTTTTTATCTCTAGTTTAACCTCTGAACCTTTCTTAAAAAAAGAAAGGCAGAATCCTAACTATGTTTGCATTTGTTTGGAGCACATTATCTGTTCAGTCAGAAGAATATATCTGTATTCAGTTACATGCCCAATGTATTGAGTGTTAACATTTGAGTAAAATCAATAGCACTTCATCAGTAAATAAATGAATAAATAATGATGCCTATGATCTACAATTGGGATATAGGCGTATCTTTAATTCAATATAATGTGTGATGAACGCTATGAAATAAAAACTGATTGTATATTGATAGTTTGCATGCAATTACTCAATGCTGGACACATTCCAACGTACTAGTGGCCAAAGCCATGGCCGAGTGCCCTCACTCCTCTCTCTCTCTTTATGCCTCTTTGAAAACCGACATTGTCCACTCCAATGAATCCACGGTGGCGTGGGAGGGCCTCCTTTGACTGCTTTGAAAAAGGAGTGCTAGCAGAAAGCTAAACTCTTGTGAAAACTTCCTCTTTGGTTTCCTTGGCTCTGACCCCTGTCTGATCCCACCCACAATGCCCTGGTGGGATTCCTAACAGGGGCCAAGTTGCAACGAAGAGGGGGCAGTGGTGCACTAGGAGAGGTTCAGGACATTCGGATGGGGGGGGGGGGGGTAGCGAGAACGATGAGGGGAGGGGAGGAGAAGGGTGAGTGCATGCTTGGCCTTCACTCCTCGGTCTTCTTCCCATGGCCTCCATGGACACGGGATCCCACAATGCAACTTGCTCACACGCTTTTGAGAAGGAGAAACCCATCAGAACTGATTATGACTGATTGGACTTTCCAAAAGAGAGCGCGCGTGCAGGATGAAATCTGGGTCACACCGGAACCGCATGGAGCCGCCATCAGGGCTAACGAGTGACAGAAGACCACCTGGAGATCATTGTTAGGCTGAACTGAAGTTCATGATCCAGGGACCTTTACATTATTATGTGTTCCAAGACGAATTAGCAGAAAAAGGGGCAGGGGCATGGGCAGACTTTCAAAGAGATATCAGCTATGATGCGTTTCTAATTTATGGAGCATCTGAGGTGACATGGTGTTTATTTTTTAATAAGGTGCGGTCAAGAAATAATATATTGAAGCTACAAGTTAATATTTCACAGCTATAGCATAAGCATAAGCAACTGTGTAATGAATTGAGCACATGACGTAATATGTTGTGGAACATCGGACTTATGTTGTGGCCTTCAACTAGTCATTTTGGTGGGACTGGTGCAAAAACTCACACTGACGTACAGCTAACAATACATCGGCATGCCAGTATGTCATTTCCTCATCATCTCTATCTCCACTTTTCAGTAACTGAAGGAAGACATTGCAGTTAAAGGCATCCTGATACATAAAGTATCTAATTCAACATGACATATTGGGCCAACTATATTTCTGCATAGTACAATTGCATAAAAATCACAAATATTCATATGTTTAATGAGTTGTATATGAACACAGCCACATTGAACACAAGAAACAAAAGCACATTAAGTAATGATGTAATGAACCAAAGAATGCCTTTAAGACTCTCACTTCCTTCTCAGCATCGCTCTTTTCAGAGTGGAACAAACAGTCTCTGAGTGAAAGACTAATTTAGAGCTTTAACATGGTGCCAGATTCACACGACCCGGTTTGTGTGCTAAAATCGCGACGAGGCCTGGCTGCAGATTCACACACTCACAAGCACTCTTTAAAAGTGAAAATATGTCAGGCACTGCAGTGTGTGATCAGAGGTCTGGGAAATCCTGAGTCACTGCTTGTATTATTGATTTTTTTATTGCTCAAACAGGTTTTTATGCCTTCATCAGCCAAGAATGGAGAACGGAATGTATTCAGCAGCGTTAGGCTAATGACGTTACAAAAATAACACTCTTGCAAGGTTTTGAAAACATGTGATGTAATAACAGTTTGATTAGGACATTGCTCACACTTAGACAACAATATTACAGAATGTTTAAGTTAGCGTTCTTAGAATTACAGTAAGAACATTAAAAATGCTATGCATAAAATCTTTAAATTGTTTGCACAATGTTTTCACAACATCTAGAAATGTTCTACCCAGCTAACGATGTATTTCAGTTTTCGACGTTATGGTTTGAACAATCTGGTCCAGTCAAGTTTCCTGTGTGCTCGAAGAAAGGGAGAAAGTTCTACATTATATTGTGTTCAAATGGATCATTGGAAAGCAAACACACACAGTTCCAATCCTCAAAGCTCTAAGAACCCTATTGCTAGGCAACTGGGAATAGCCAAAGGTAGTTTTAGACTTGATGTTAGCAACACTTCTCTCACACATTGAATGTTGGGTATATTGTGTGCTTCTCTTTCAACCATCAACTTCCCACAGTTCTAATGTTAATGTTAAGACTTTTTTTTAAAAGCCTGGTATCACTTAATAGTTGTTAATAGGAGGAACGCAAAACCTGCTAAGTAAAACTGGCAAGACGTTAGCAAGTGCATTTGTAAATATACAGCAGTATGGAGTCTTTCCCTAATAATTTACAGAAAATATTGATATGCCTGACTGTTTTATATTGTTTCCACTGCTTTTACAGTCTCTGTATAAAAGTCTTCTGGCTATGCGCTAGTTAGCAACCGTGTTAGCCATAGGCAGTTTATGCTTGACATTAGCAACGGTTCTCTCACCAACTGAATGATGAGTCTTGTGTTCTTGTCTCTCAACTGTAACTTTCTACAGCTGCAGTGTTTAGAAAATGTTATTTATTTTTAGCCTGGTATCGGTTAAGAGAAGTTTTGAGGAACCTAACGCATGCTGAATGAAACTAGCAAGATGTTAGCCAGTGCATTTAGAAAACATATAGCACTATGCTAGTAGCAACCTTTTTAGCTGCAGTTGGTAAATAGTTTATGCTTGGTGTTTGTCTCTCAAAATAAATGCTGAATGATTGTATGTCAAATAAAACATCGTACAGCTGTAATAAAATGTTTGTCTAGCCTGGCATCATTCAGGAAGTGTTTGGGGGAATCTAAAGCATGCTGAAGGAACCTGGAAAGAGGTTAAGGAGTACATTTACAAAATAGCTGAGGTGGGAATTTTCTCAGGAAGAAGACCGAAACCAAAAAACAAAGTCACACATTCACTGTCAGCGTTATTATACAGTGATCACATGGGTTTCTGTCTGTCTATCTCTTTCACACACACACACACACACTAGCACCACTACCAGTAAGCCATAGTCATGACCTTACGGTGCAACAGTTTCAATATACCAAGTTACACACACACACTTTCCATTTCTGCAGAGCCAAAAATCACACTTCCAGTCAGCGAACGAGCGGACGTGTGAATGTGAATGTAATGTGCTGATCAATGGAGCTTCCTAGAAAGACAGAATACGGAAGGCTTTCAGCAGAATGAAGATGCGTGTTAAGCCATTTCCTCCTGCTAATTCTCTGTGCACTGATATAATCCCCAGAGCTGAATATGCTGATTGAAGAAGCCATAGAGGGCAGAGAGACAGAGAGAGCGTGGATCAGGCATGTTCTACATCAATACAGCGTCTGTGTAATTGAACCACTTTTCAATATTTTGCTCCCCAGCAGCACATGTTGTGTCTGCCAGCTACACACTGTTGCCATGGGAACCATATACTCCAGTCTGGCGTGTACTATGGAGAGCAAAAGATGTCTGGTTTTGGCCTTAGAGTGATCACTTGAAAAAAATCAAAGCATGGGATGCAGATGGGATGCAGAGCAGTTTGACTTACAGTCCAGTAGTGGAACAGAGAAAACTATATACATATTGGTTATATTAAGTGATGGAATTAAAAGAGTACAGTTGATATTGGAGTCAGGGGCTGTATACTGTATATATTAGGTACCGCTTTTCCACCAACAGGGAAAAGCGGGAAAATTCTGTTCAGGATTCTTTGAACCTTGGTGCTAGCGAATCAGCCCACGTTTCCACTAGTTTTGAGCAGAGCCATTGTAATCAAGGATGCATCATCAATGGAGGGTGTAAACAGAAGTAGCAAGATTGCGGATCGCATTTATTACATGCAAGCTTCTGTTCTGTTATTGAAGATAAGATATTTGTCAGATTTATCCTTTTCCATTGCTTTCTCCATTGCTGTGCTCGGTTTCTTCTCCAAACTAATGATACACCCACTTATGTTGTCACGGTTTGTACACTAAAAACCAGCTGTCTTTTGGTTCCAGCTGGGATCCAACTTTTCAGGTTCCGAACCAATTTATTTTTGGTCGAAATGCTTGGAACGGTTCAGTTCCCTGTTGGTGGAAATGGGGTACCAGTGTACTTTTTTGTTTAATAAAAGCTGGACCGTTTTTCAAAACAAATAGTGCACAACTATGTCATAACTGGAACCAAACAAGGACAGAGAATGGAGAAAATACTCCAAAATTTTGTGGAAATTACATGGAAATAACCCACACCTGAATGGTCGTCTTGTTCTGACACACCTGAATAAGATTACAGGATGCTGAAGAGCCTTATAATTATTGACATGTTAAGGAAGGTGTTTTCAAGCAAGGAAACCACCAAGCTGTTCATACAGGGAATCTGATATTAAGCAGAACGAGAGCACAATTTTAAGCAGATGGTGTGACGTTTTTTTGGGGGGGGTTTTGTGAATGCATAGTACTGACCTTTAAAGTGAACGGGGGCTGATCATTACAGACCATCCAGCAGCACAGTAACAAGAGAAACAAGATCATCCCAGGTGTATGATTTTAGTCCTGACAACCTTCAAGACCAGCAGGTGTTGTGGATATTCAGCTCTGCAAACACAGAAAAAAGCATTCAATATGTTTATTAATAAAGCAACAGGGCTAAATTTATTAATTTAGAAGACACCTAGAGATTAGGAAGGACAGAGACCCACTTATTGGATGTGCTTATGGACTCAACCGTGGCTCACTGACAGTTTTGGGACTTGGGAAAAAAGTTATTTTAAATTAAAGCTACCTGTTACCAAAACACAAGCAGAGGTGCTCAAGCAGCTAACCTGTGAAGTTGCATTAGGAGCAAATATTCAGAAACTTGTGGTAAAAATGTTCTTTCTACAATACTTACCAGCTAGCAAAGATGACCTTCCAGCTTGACTAGCTTGGTCGCTAGTTGGTTAGACCAAGCTGGATTTTTCACTTCTTGTTTTGAAACTAAGCCCTGATGTCAAGCAGATGTTTTTCAAATTTTAGTGAGTTATTAATATCAAAGTGCTGTGGCAGCCATTCCTTGTGTTTTGTTGCATTTTGCTGCTTATACAAGCTATTTGGCATGACTCATGTGTGAATTTATTGCTTTATAGCTCCCTCTGCTGGCTGTTACTGCTGTAAACCTGTCACTGTTATGACTCACAGTCATTCAGATTTGTGATCACTTCTTATGAACTTTTATTTAATTCTGTAAACAGTTCAGCAGGTCAGCTTCAAGCTTCAGAATGCTGTAAGGGTTGAGGGAGTTTACGCATTTGCAGAACAACACGCCCCGACCTGAGTGACCTTCCTGCCGTTTCCGATCAGGCGTTATGTATAGAGCCTGTGTGACTGTGTATTGTTTGAGAAGTGTGGAAGGGCGACATTAGAGGAAGCAGGCAAGGCTTTTCCCGCAAGCGACACATGAACTTCTTCTTTCTTGTGAAACGGAACCCTTAAATTTCACTTTCCCGACACTGGCCTATGGCTTGCACACTACGGTTTCCTGTTTTCAAAGTGTTTCACATCACATGAGGCACTAAAGAGGGTCTTGGTGTAAGAATGAAGCACCAGCAGTGGGGGGCTGAGAGGGCGTGTGGTGGTGCGTATTATCAGAAAGATGTTGAAATGTGTAGCTGTTCTTTTTAGCCCATGAATATGCACAATATGGTCTATACTAAAGACCAAAACTCGGCTTTTGAGTCTGTGAAAATGCAGTGGCTCAAAAAATTCCTAAATGGTAAATGCTGTAATTCCTAAATGGTTAATGCAATATTTTTTGTTAAACCCCTTAAATTACAGCCAGAAGTCTACAATTCAATCATATCTTCATTGCTTCATTTCAAATCCATTGTGGCAGTGAACAGAGGCAAAATCACAGAACTTCGATCACTATAGATATACGTATGGACCTGAATGTATCAAATATTTTATAGGACTGAATGTATTCAAGTAACAGGACTGAGTGTCACATCAGTAACTTGAAAAACACAGTGTTATAACTTGATGATTCCACGATTACAGCTTGCAAAAGGTCTTTTCATATCAATGTGTTGATTCATTAGCCTGTGCGTTAACATCTTTGGTACGTACAGTACTTCTAAACTTCAGATCTGTTCTCGAACAACTGAGGAACAACACTGTCTTTCACTGTCAGTTAAATGGTATTTAAGCACAGTTTGTTCATCCATCCATTATCTATACTGCTTTATCCGTCTGGGTCGCGGGGAAGCTGGAGCCAATCCCAGCATCTTCGGGCGA
>JAQMYM010000039.1:4299929-4313057 GCA_030014255.1 Parauchenoglanis ngamensis | reverse complement strand
ACGGTGGCTCTGGATGTTTCTACTCCAGACTCAGTCCACTGCTTCCGCAGGTCCCCCAAGGTCTGGAATCGGTCCTTTATCACAATATGCTAATTTATTGAGAAGGACCTGTATATATATGGCAAGCCATCTAGGAAATTATACATATATAATGACTGAATGAAAACTCAGAATAAATGGAATGAAAGTCTGAATATATGGAAGTTTTCAGTAGTTATATATATATATATATATATGTATAATTTTCTAAACAGCTTGCCATAATATATATATTATATAATATATATATAAATTTCACACTGGTATGAATGTGAGTGTGAATGGCTGTCTGTCTCTCTGTGTTAGCCTCATGATAGACAGGTAACCTGTCCAGGGTGTCCCCCACCTCACCTAACCTGTTCACGTCAAC
The DNA here is from genome assembly GCA_030014255.1 of Parauchenoglanis ngamensis. Classification (NCBI taxonomy): domain Eukaryota; kingdom Metazoa; phylum Chordata; class Actinopteri; order Siluriformes; family Auchenoglanididae; genus Parauchenoglanis; species Parauchenoglanis ngamensis. Next base: position 4,312,648 of record JAQMYM010000039.1, on the reverse strand, counting down.
CCCACATAGAATTTGGAATAAAGATGTAGAAGTATACACTGCACTTATTCAGTGCTACCAGTAGACGTCACTATAAACCTACACATAATACAACGTGTCTGGATTAAACTTGAACAGTTTTATGATTCCTCTGCTGGATATATTCAATAAAAACTGTTGAATAAAAACTCAGTAGAAATGACTTATACTGCTAACAGCGACTACAGAAATAAGAAATATAGAATGGTCTAAAATTAAGCAGAAGCATTCTTGGAGTGCTTTGAACTAGATGCAAATTTAGTACATGCCCTAAAGTGCAGGACAAATTTTCCAGGAAATGCTCACCTGTGACATTCAAATGAAAGTATCTACTTTTGAGGAATTTTCTTTTTTTGTCTTTTAATTTTTCATGTAAGGTTCCATACCACCAAGAACAACATATGGAAAAGTTCTAAAATATTATTTTGGCTTCATTGTCTTTAGAAATGTAGCGTATACAGAACAGAATTTCATTGAACTTATGTGTTGAATTAGGGAAATTAAACTGTGCTTGACCCCAGCCAGTCTTTAAAATATTTAACACATTTCATTTTCTCTCTCACACTCTCTGACAATGCCGTGTGCTGCAGCAGGTGTTATAAGGGATGTGAGCCATCAATCAATCTTTTCAAGATTTACAACCTAGTTTAAATAAATGACATTTACATTATGAACTATTATGAATACTACAACATCTGTTAGACCAAACAATGTCAGGATAGCAGACAAACTCATATAGGCTGAATTCTGAAATAATTTAACCATGTAAACATGTCTGTCTTGTGGCAATAATAAAATGTCTTAATGCTTGATAACTTGGAGGACTTGCTGGTGTAAATTATTTTTTAATTTTTAAAAGAGTAAAGAATAATACTATTTATCGTTATGAGATTACAGTGCGAAGTCAGCACCAGAGGGTGCTCTTTGGACTCATTTATTTTCACAGATCACCTGATCTACATTTCCCTTCAGCCCCTGAACCTCACTTGTTCTTAATGGTTTTCACCTGTTTTGAGGTTGTTTGTGTCACAGTCAGGCAATTTAAGTCTCTTTGTCTCTTCAGTTTATTTGCGAAGTGTTAGCCGTAATTCACAGTTAATACCTAGCCTTTGTTTCTTTTTTGGACTTTGATCTCATCTTAGACATGGCCATGGATATTCCTGACCATTGCCTGTTTTTGATTTTGCCTTTGCCTCACATTTTGGACTTTGTTTGCCTGTGTGTTTATATAAAGTGCCCCCGCAAGCTTACCTGACATGCAACAAATAAAAGAGCCTATTTCTAGCTTTTTGGGTTTTTTTTTATTCATGCTTGGCAGATCATTTTAATTATTTCAATCATTTATTTCCAGAATGGTGGAATTATCTGCCAGTAAAATAAAAGACTTTCAAGCTCCAAATAATTAAAATGGGAAATAAATTGTTAAGAAAACAACTGATATGTTGGTTATTAATTACTAATAACTACTTAGAAAAGATGTAAAATCTTCCAGTGAAGTGCTTTTACAATAAAATCGGGAAACTAGAGAATTGCATGTTTTACATTTAATTTTAAATTAAATTTTTTTACAGGTAAATTAATTTAAAATGCAATTAATTAAAATAATTCAGTCTGAAACATACTTGTTTTACTTAAAATAAAATAAATAAATAAATCATACTGTTGTATAAATATTTTTATTATTTTACTTTGCATTAGTCACTGGGAAATTTGGTAACATCTTTCTGCTTCAGATATTTATTAATCAATAATAATCCCATTTATGATTTTATCTTTACTTTGTTAAATTTTTAATTTCCATTATCATCCTTGTAACTTAATTTTATGTTAATAACTTAACAATGAATGTCTGTTTTGGGATGTACAGTATATTCTGATATTATTATTATTATTATTATTATTATTATTATTATTATTATTATTATTAACAACTGCTGTGATCGATTTAAATGTAGCAGTAATGCTGTAGTTTCTGGTTCACTGCAAAACACTATAATAGCTTACGATATAAGAAAATAAACCTTGGAATTTTGTCATGAGTTTATCAACTACAAGTGATAATAATTAATCATGTAAATAATAATTTATAATTTACCTTACGGTGGTTCTCACAGTTGTAGAGTTTACTCAAATGATTAATTTAAGGACTATTATTGTCTGTTCAAATGATTCATGTACTCCAAACATACAATGTAAACATTTCCTCAAATATTAATAATGTTGTGAAAGCTAATATCTAGTATTAGTTCAAACAATTAAAGAAAGTGTACAATTTATTTTTAAAAAGAACTTTTAAAGTGTACTTAAATTACAATTGTCATCCAGCAATACCTGAATTATGTGTGTGAGTTAAAGCAATGTTAACAATAAAGCGAATCAGAAAAGCTAGCGAATGGGTTTGAGGTTCAGCGACTACCGGAACGGCAGACATGTCTCTCTGATCAAGCACACTTGGCACTTCGCTGGCGTCCACTCTGTAAGACAACACTCCGCTTTTGAGCATTCAGCTGGTGAGAGAGACAGTGAGACGGAGGCCTGAGATAGTGTGTAGACTGCATATATACAGCTACTATAATCTTAACCTGATGATCCTTCCTTGTCATCCTGTTACACCATAGTTGACATTCTCACACTACACTTCCTGATTTCACTATCAAACACACACACCTCTGGAGTTATGGCGTTATCCCACTGCCTCAAATACACACTTTCAGAGTTGGGTTACAACATGAAATTAAGAGGCTGCTTGCAATTGAGAGTAATTTTTTAATCCTTGATGTAAGCCTACTCAAACATTAAGTGCTTCCCATGACTGCTTGATGCCTCATTTAGGCAGCATCAAAATCTGCTGAATGACCCTGACTGGGACCCTGCTCATTTGTTTTTGCACATTCTGCTTCCATCGCAAAAGCAGGTTGCGCTGGAGAGAAAATGCCTGTATGGCAATTAGGTCATAAGACTGGCACACGCAATATGCTGCCCTGAGCAAAGTGACAAAATGTGAGCTATACAGGGATACGCTGACCCGCCATTTATCAACGGAAAAGTCTCACAAGCGCACGCAAGGCTGAAAGACACAGGAGAATCAGATGATCCCTTCACGAGAACCTCATCACCTTTTTCATCCTAGTTTGGAAACACTTCTGCTTTCAAATCCCTGATCATTAAGCTTACTATATTAAGCTCTTCTCTCTTCTGCCACCGAAACATTTGACCACTGAGCCAGGCTGATGCCCTACACTGGCCACCTTTACACCCAGCAGGTCAAGGCCAGAGCGCTGAACATACCACTTCTTAAAACACTTGATTCAACTGATAAAGGAAAACTGGATGATCAGCTGAATTAAGGGTGAAAATCAATTGTTCATTTCTGTAGCCATTTAAAAACTTTTTCTTATTCTTCCTAGTATTTGTGGAAGTAGTATTATTTCTAGGGAAGTATACTATAGTATAGTAATAGTAGTATAGTGTAGTTGTAGTGGCAGTAGTAGTATAGCAGTATCAATAGTAGAAAAATAGTACACCAATAGTAGGATACATAATAGTATACTTGTATAGTATTGGCAGTGCTGGTATTAATAGTAATATTAATTATATCAGTAATAGTACTAGTAGTAGTGGTAATATAGTAGTTTAATATTAGTAATATCAGTAATATCAGTAGCAGTGACTGTATAAGTAGAACAATATAAGTAGAATAATATAGTGAAACTATAATAGTATTTATTAGTAATATAATAGTAATATCAGCAATGGTATACTAGAAGCAACATTAGTAGTATTAGTGGTAGTACAATTAAAAAAAGTTGTAGTAGTGATAGAAATCATATTAGTAGTATGAGCTATGGACTTGGTCAGTAATAGTATAGTATCTGTAGTACTAATAGCCTTACTAGTATTAGTATCAGTAGTAGCGTAGTAGAAGTATGACAGTAGTATTAGTAGTAGAATTTGTAGTAATAGAACCAGTAATATAGTATACTGTAATATTAGAAGTAGTATAGTGTAGTTTTAGGAATGGTAGTAGTATTAGTTTAGTAGTAATAGTGTAATACTGTGGTACAGTAGCAGTAGTAGATGTAGCAGTATAGTAGTGACGTAGCAGTATATTACTATCAGTAGTAGTGTCGATAGTCATATTAATTGTAGCAGTAGTAGTAGTGATAGTTATATATAGCAGTATATAGCAGCGTAGAAGTATCAATTGTAGTACCATCGTAGTATAGTGGCATAGTACAAGTAGTTACAGTAGTAGTGGAAGTACAGTATAGTAGTATTTAAATAGTAATATCAATAATAATAGAATAGTTTAGTATTAGTATAGTAGTAGTATTATGTCAACAGTAATAATAATAGTAATGGTAGTATAGTAGTTCAGAAATAGTAGCATCGTTAATGATAGTTGTAGTGACAGCAGTAGTAGAAGAATAATATAGTAGAAGTATAATAGTAGTATCAGTAGCAGTAGTAGTGGAATTAGTATACAATAGTGGTACTATAGTACTGGTAAAAGTAGTAGTATACTAAGAGCAACAGAGGTAGTATTAGTAATAGTAGTATTAATGGAAGTCATAGTAGTAGTAATGAAAATAGTATTAGTATTATAAGTTTTAATTGTAGTATAGCGCATAGAATCTGTATTAGTAATAGCCAAACTAATATTAGTGGTAGTAGTAATAGTAGTAGTTGTAGAATTAACAGCATTATACATCATCATGCCTTGTTTTTGGTTCTTATGCCCCCACCCCATCTCTCTCTCTCTCTCTCTCTCTCTCTCTCTATCAGTGGGTATTATATTTTGTAAATAAACCTGCAGCTGCAGCAGTACGGTCTGGCTGCTCATCTGTCAACATTGAAATGTAAGTCAGTTCATGTGCATGTGTGTTTATATGGCTGGACGTGTCCAGGGAAACCGGGCGCCAACAACGATGTCCCTGCGGGAGAATGATTGAGAGTTCGGTGTAGCTGTCACCTATGAGTAATTCTAGCATGGTATAACAGTCATACACTGGTAATAGCTGATCTACTTTCCCCTTTGTTATTGTGTTCCGCTATCTGCTATGAAACTAGTGGCATAAAACTGATTACTATGTAGTCAGTTCTGTGCAATAGGCCATATTTAATAATGCCTCGTGAATCAGGTATAATAAATTAGCATGACATGCATGACAATGTCTTGATTTTAGAATGTTGCTAACTGCTACTTTAGTTGACTTTAATTCTTTCCAATGGATTCATCTCAGCATTATTAATGGGTTCAGTGTGTGTTTCTTAAAAGCATTGCTGGCTAGTGGACAAAGAAACTCTGCCAGTAGCGGGTGCTGAAAAGGCCACTGATGGCTACAAATGCTCTGAGTGCTAAAGGCAGTGCTAACGCTTGGCGCATTGTACAGGCTTGTGTGCACATTTATTTCATAGAGGATAAGTTCAAGCAGTACAATTTATTTTATGTAGCAAAGACTACAATGTTTTAACAAAAAGGATGAACATGGATCTGCATTAGGAGACCCAAGTGTGTCTGAGGACGGACAGATTCCTTTCTTCTTTAGAGGGTTCTGAAGTTGTTTCTCTGACTGAGCTTCTGTGAAATCAGCAGTAGGGAACGTGAGCCTTTAGCTACAGCTGCTTTAGTGTTAGCACGGTCAGAGAAGCACCTCCCTCGTCTCACACCCAAAGAGAGACAGACAGACAGATAGACAGAGAGAGAGAGACAGGGTATGAAAGGGAAGATCTCCAGCACTTGTAACGATCAGACACAGAGAACTGTGCAAGGTAAGACAAAGCTGATAGACCTGTGCATGTTCGAAGTGTGTGTGCATGGGCGTTTTATCTGAGCACAGACTACAATGCAGTGCAGTTTGCATGCACTTTGATTCATTTTAGGTTTGGTTTTTGTTATTTTTTGACAATATTTTTTTTGCATTGGCAAGAATCAAATAAATAAGTAAATCTAGAAATATAATAGAGCTTTAGATTAGATCTAATCTAAATGTAGAAATAATAATAAAAAAATAAACAAACAAACAAAAAAAAATCACCCAACTAAATAAATACAAAGCTTTTTAATTTATACCTGCACATTTTTGTCTAGTCTGCAGATATTTGTCATACCAAATTAATTAAGTTAAATAATAAAATAGAAAATTGCCTGTGACATTATATTAACTTTGTAATGTAAACTTTGTATTTACACGCAAGTAAAAATATACATATTAAAGCACTGTCACTCTTCTGTATCATTTGGGTTCAAGTGGCCTTTTGTTTTAAAGTTGAACTGAAAAGTAAAGAAGAAAAGTCCAAATTTGATCTTTTCTGCAGTTTAATAAGATCACAGTTTTATTCAAAATAAATTGAATTTTGTCAAATAAATCTTAATATAATTTGTGTAAATGATTAAATTAAAATTAAAAATTAAAAATGTAATTAACATTTAAATTGAAAAAAAAATCAAAATTGTTACATTAAGGCTATACCCATATGTATCACATATTTATGTTAAGATTAAGAAAGTTGAATGACACTTGGCTTTACTAATGTGAATATTTCATTCTTTAATACCACCAAAATAAAACCCTGCCAAGAGCGCTGAATTTGATGGTGTAAATCTGGCATTTTTCTCAATGCGATGTGATGAACTATATGTAGACATTTTTCTGGACACATCAAATGCAATTAATTTATTATATGTATTTGATCATTTTAACAAGTTTTGTGGGATTGAAGAATTATTCAAACCTTATAAAGTTGCATAATGCTGGCATCATATTAAACAATTTTATATATCTAGTATATGCAACAAAATTTAATATTATTGAGAAGACCTAACCCTAAATTCTAATCTTTTTGTATGAAGAAGGTATAGGGTGTAACTTCACTATACTTCAGTGATGAAGATCAATTTAGACACGGAGTAACAATTACAAATGTTTCTATGTTTTATTTGCATATATACTATGTATATATTATTTACCTTTGTTTTACATGTAAATGTATACTCTGTTTTATTTCCAATGATAACACATTTAAATGATAAATCCCATGTTGGGAAAATACTTACTGACTCTAAATACGATAACTTTGCTTGAGAATAAGTGTGATATAAAGATGTTGCCATCTAAATATGTTATGTGTGTTAATCGTTAATACATATGTTAATCATTTAATTAGAATAGACATCCTGCCAGTTCAGGTTCTGTATTGATGTTAACATTTCTGTCTTCTATAGGTTGGGAACACTGAAATCGCTTTAGATACTGTAGTTTAAATTAATTAAAAAAAAAAAAACAGTCAAGTTTTTATCTTTAAAATTACAAAATAGAATTTACTGAATTTCTCATACTTTCCTGAATTCCAAATTTCCATAAAAAAATTCCACTAAAATATCTATCTATAATAATAATAATAACAATAATAATATCTATTTTCATTATATTTATTGATTTATTACTTATTTCTAAAATGGCTGCTGCAGTGTATTGTTTTGTTTATTCTTATTATTTTAATTAATATTTTTAACTGAGTATTATTTAACAATCTACTACTGTGTTTATTGTTGCTGTGTTGTGTAAAGCAAACTTGAGCTTTTCTCTCGCAATTATTGCAGTATTTTGATGACTGTTTGTGTATAGTTATTTGATTTATTTTGTATTTACTACTTCATAAGAATCTTACGGTCGTCATGTAGATTCTGAGAAAAGTATAGAGTCAATCTTTTTGCTTTACATGCAGTTATTTCAGTTATTGCAGCGAGTGTCTCTGGTGTTCTGCTGGCAGGCAGAGTGATGATTGAGCTGGGCCCTGTGGAGGACGGCAGCAGCCCCATAGACGAGCTGATGGAGCTCACGGCACAGAGCCTGAGTCGCCTCGAGATTAAAGAGCATTTCAACATCATCAAGGAGATCGGCCGCGGAAAATACGGGCGCGTGCTGCTGGTCACTCACCGCTGCAGGGGTATGTAAACTAATGAGCAGCACTATTTATAATCATTTATAATTTAAATTGAGCATTTTTTAGATGATTTTGAGAACTCTCCGGTAATTAATGTGTGTTTATGTATTTGTTTGTTTGTCTGTTTATGTGTTAAACTTTGAGTGAATAACGTATTTGAAAAAAAAAATTTCACCCATAATTCTTGATCCATGTTTCCCGGAAGAAAATGCAAATTTTCTCTTTTGACATACACAAGAAGACTTTTCATAGTATCACTACAGGGATACTAGTCTTGGTGTTACTTGGTATTGACTCAAAAAAGAAAATCTAGCTAGGAGTCGTGTGTGTCACTCGACTCTTTGATTCAGCTCTTTGACTCAGATCTTTTAGGTGAATGTTGCAAACTGAACTTCAGATCCAGAAGCCTTTTATTTTTTCTTTGAACGTGAGTAATTATGGCTAAATATTACAAACTTGTCCAAGTTAATTAATTTATGTATACATTTTTAAAGTAAGAGTGACTGGCATTGAAAGGCATTAACGCATTATATAACATTAGTCCTGTTAAACTTGTCTGGGTTTTATATCTATCATATAAAGTAGTCATTTCTTCAGTAAAATTTAAAATTGACAGAAGTCATTAATAAATGTGACTTCATTATGTGACTTTTGCTTAAAAATCTAGCATAAGTATGAGCATCAGTTTTCTAAATAAAAAAAAAATAGTAATAAAATAAATAAAAAAGATTTGACGTTAATTACAACCCATTTCCGCATAATTTCTTTGTCAGAAACTGTTCTAGACATTTATGGCCATTTTAACATCTGTTTTAACATTCCCCATTGCTTAAGTGTTTTTCTCTCTGACAGTCTTTTCATCTGAAAGCTAAAATCCTAAAACAGGGGATCATTTACACTTATATAAACATAACCAAACCCTACAATATATAATATTTACTGACATTTATAGCTACACTGAAAGACAGCTGTAAAAACTGGTATTATATAAACAGTCCCATTCTCACACAGAACGTAATGTGCCGTTAGATATGCGCATATGCGTGTGATGTTTGATCCTGATGTCTCCTATTTCTTTTGCTTGTTTTATGTGCGGCAGGGACGCCCATGGCACTGAAGGTCCTGCCCAAAGTGTCAACCCAACTGAAGGGATTTCTGCGCGAGTACTGTATCTCGCTCCATCTGTCCTGCCACCCGTGCATTGTGAGTCTGTTCGGAATCGCCTTCCAGTCTAATGAACACTATGGATTTGCTCAGGAGCTGGTGGTCGGACGCGACCTGTTTGCTATCATCAAACCACGGGTCAGTCATGTCACCTTGGGCAATTTAATTACGCTGCAATATAGTCTTAGTGCTTTCCTAAAGGCTCCTCTGAATAGTCAGGGGCTTTAATGCTACAGTTCTGTTGAATTCTTAACTTCAAGAGAAACATAAATTTGAAGTGGTAACAGTAATTCCACTTCACACAAGGCTGCATGACATCACCAAGATGTTGATTAATTTCCTAAAACAGTGTCACATTGTTGTGTTCTTCGTCTTTACTTGGCTTCCTAAAGCAGTTCTAGATTTTCTACTCCATGTACCCTTAAAGGTTCCTACAGAAGCAGTGACCCTTAAGGTATTCAGAGTTAAACATTTTAAGTGTATAAAGTAAGTACAAATTAAGACAGTTAAGCTTTTTAAATTTATTTTTCCAACAAAAAAAAACGGGTTTGGGTTTTTTTCTCCCAAAAAACCCTGCGACAATTTTAAACATCTTATTTATATGACAGAGAGTATGTTCAGCTCATTTTGACCTGAGCGTGGCAAGTTGAATAAAAAAAAAAATTAAAAAAAATGAATATTGTTTATAAATCAGACTGATTAGTTTAAAGGTCCGCCATGTAGGACTTTGAGGGTTATCAGAAATGATCAGAAATGGTGTTTATACTCCATAATATACTTATGAAATTCATTAGTGTATAATTATTGGTAACTATGAATATTTATGTTTTCGTAAGCTTAGAATGAACCCTTATATCTACATAGAGACTGGGTCCACCTCTAGCATCGAAAAGACGGCAAAGAAGAAAAAGCACGACAAGGAAAAGAAATTAGGAAGAGGAAATCAGTGTTTGCTGGTGCCGGCTAACAAGTTTGAGAACCCAAATTTTTAAAAATGGAGGATCATACTTATTATTTAGCATAAGAAAAAGCAAGGGAGTGAGAATGCAAGTAAATACAAGTACGCTGCAGGCACCTGACAGCCACCGTACATTCTAATACATGCTTGGAAAGGGAAGGGTAAGGGAGGAGCATTCACATGGTTGAATCCTACATAGTGGACCTTTAACTTGCAACAAGGTGTGAATGTTTGTGTGCTGTGACGGACAGTCGTCTTATCCACAGTGTATTCCTACTTCACGCCCAATGTTCCCCATCCACTATGGCCTTAATCAGTATAAGTGCTTATTGAAGCTGAATGAATGAATGACGAGTTATTGTTATGATCCATAAGTAGGTTGTTTTTCATAACTAATCAGATAGAGATAACATCTACTAGGTATTTTAAAGTAAGTTTTATAATTGTAATGATGTAAAATCTAGTACACGGATAATATTGGAATAAAAGTAGAAGTTCACTTGAAGTTCATTTCAGATTTTTCAGATGTTACAGATTGCCAGTCATGTCATTACTGCTACTGCTACACTGCTACTGCTATGTACATCAAATAGCAGAACAGCAACAAGATAACAAAAGAGAGTTTTTTGCATAGTGTACCCCTCCACCCATGCACCATTGGTGTGATAGTAATCATGTCTCCGACAGTTTGTTGGATGAATGCATGTAGTGAGCTCTCAACACATATTTCAGCAATGTGTTTGTGTGCTGGGAGGAACTCGGAGCGTGTGAGTCATCGAGCCACACAGCTGTCCTTCTTCCTTTAGCTCAGTGAAGCTCTCCAAAACATTAAACTCCACACAAAACGTTTCAGGCACAAAAAACAGCGGGTGTCTCAAGTCTCTTGTAATGATGTTGTAAGAGAAGATCAGGCTACCAAAGCACATTTACTTTTCATGACATTTTGTTAAGGCCATTTATAAGACCTGTGTTGCTGTTTGACAAATTTAAAAATGCATGTTCCCATAAAAAGCCTAATAAATCATAATGACAGAATTATCATCTGCAGTAACCACTTGGTTCTGGTTGCCATGAATTGAAGCTGATCCAGAGCTACTGGATACAAGGCAGGGATACACCCTGATGTCCATCACAGGGCAACACATATATTCACATCTTGTGGCAATTTTAAGTTGCTTAGCTAGCTAAGTTTCCATAGACTTTTTTGAAAGAATAAACAAGACCCTATTTATGTTCTCTTTCCCAGTAGAGTTTGTAGGTTTTGTAAACTGGTATTGACCGGCACGTTAAGTGACAAAAAATATCCATCCAACCATCAATTATCTATACCACTTTTCCACCAGGCGGAAGCTGGAGCCAAACGCAGCTGACTTTGGGTGAGAGTTGGGGTACACCCTGGGAAGATCACTAATCTATCGCAGGGCTAATACAGAGATGAACAAACATTCACACTCATATCTATGGGCAATTCAGAGTAGCCAGTTAGCCTAATATGCATGTCTTGGGAGGAACCGTGTGCAAACACAGGAGAACATACAAACTCTGCACAGGAAGGCTTCAGTTGGCCGGCAGGTTCATACCTAGAACCTTCTTGCTTTGAGGCAAAAGTGCTAACCACTGCAGCCAAAACTCATCTTTTGGAATTCTTTTTCTATATTATTAATTAATTGTTCAAGCAACTGCCCAGTAAAATTATATTATCTTTAAATTGCCACTCATAGTACTAAGCGATAGCATTGAAATCACAAGACTTTAAATTGTAAAGAGATAAAAGGCTTTCCTTTTTTCCACAGATTGGGATCTCCGAATGTGCAGTAAAGCGCTGTGCTGTGCAGCTCGCAAGTGCCTTGGAGTTCATCCACCGCCTGGGCCTGGTACACCGTGACATCAAGCCTGAGAATGTGCTGCTGCTGGACACCCAGTGCTGCCATGTGAAGCTGGCCGACTTCGGATTGACACAGAAACGTGGCACTCTCATCCGCTACATCTCAAGCACGCTACCCTACATGGCCCCAGAGCTGTGCGCTATGGTGGTGGAGGATGGCCAGGAAAATCCTAAGGCTCCACCACTCAGCATACAGCCCAGCCTAGACACCTGGGCCTTTGGAGTGCTGCTTTTCTGCATCCTTACAGGCTTCTTTCCTTGGGAATACTGCAAAAATGCTGACAGCTTCTATGAGGAGTTTGCTGAGTGGCGGCAAGACACAGAGAAAACAGAAATCCCAACACAGTGGAAGAGATTCACGCCGGTGTGTATGGAGATGTTCACCAAGCTGCTGGCACTGGAGGCTAATGATAGATCCACTGCTGATGTGGTGAAAGAGTATGTTGGGAAGGACTGGATGAGGCCAAAGCACACAAATGGACTGGCGGGTGAAAGTGGATGAGTAAGTCGCCATGGCAACACTGAGCAGTCCTTGCCATAGTAGGCCAATGCTGCAGTAATGACTTCATTGATGTCCCATCACAGTCCCATTATTGTACATTTTTGTAAAAATTTGATAAATCTGGCATGCAGGAAAAGTCACAAATGTTTGAAGTCGAGGTGAGGGGCAGGTCTAGCAGGTATACCTTTTATTCCAGCTTGTAAACACACTGAATACATCCTCATCATATTTTCACACCAAAAACG
>JAQMYM010000039.1:4279288-4290334 GCA_030014255.1 Parauchenoglanis ngamensis | reverse complement strand
TATATACAAGAGTGCATTATTACAGTACTTACTTAAGGTACAAATGCATGTTTTATGTATAGTAAATTAAATAAAACCCATAGATTTTACAATGCATGGCACAAAAACATGTTGTATATGGGGTTGTCAAATCATCATAATAAGAAGAAATTCAAATTGCCCAATGTAAACACACTAAACTGTCATGAAGCAGCCTATTAACTGATTCTCAATTTTTTTTTCAAACTGCACGCCATCAAAAGTAGAGTCCAAATAGATTTCAAATTGTGATAGAATGAGAAACAAGCTGATAATCTATAGATCTTCAAGACTCCGGGTGCCAGATACTGGACCATCTAAATAAAATGAAAAAGCAAAAAGAGAGAAGTTCATGGTCTGTAGAATATCTACTAACCTTCAACAACTCTAAATTCTTGACTTATGATTTAATTGGCTGGATGACATTCTGGTCTATTTTTACATTGGTTAACAGTTTCCTACATTACCCACAATGCTAATAGTGCCAGCACTGGGATTTAGTCCTCACTTCACTTCTTCCTAAAGACAGTGATGCAGCGGCGCTTTAGTCCTTTAGTCTGTCCAGCTGTACACTCTGCTCAAGCGGATCAACTTCCCGAGCTTCAATTTTTAATATTTGTGGTCATTGTCTCCTAGAGTCTGTATCATAACTGCATCGTATAGCTGCAATGCATTCTGGAGCTTTGAACCTTTGCACTGGATTTCTCATTAATATAATGTTGAATTTGCTGGAAAATTATAAGTGAGAAAAGAGGTTCTTCTGGTTTTAGGAGCTCACAGTGACTGTTATTACACGGAAAGCTATTTACTGGACACTTATGTTTGAGATTTTTAAAAATTTCCCTCTGTTTAAGCTAGCAGTATTCACCTATGCTATCACTGTGGTACACAATCTCTAAACTTGTCACCAGAATAGTGAAAATACAACCAATACAATACAATACAGTTCTGATCAGATCAAGTACCTCTGAGGACCAGACGGGCTCTTGTGCACATGCAGTGTATCGAGCTCCTGGATGCTGCCCCGGCTCACTGACACAGTGGAGTTGGCCAGGCGAATGGCTCTCCTCTTTGCTCGGCGAGGACAGCAAGAGGTCGAGACGCCCTGTTGGCTGGAGATCGAAGTGCTGCGGCTGGTGCGGAAGCCCACAGACTCCGTCATACACATCTCACTGAAGGTCTGTTCATCCGTAAACTCATGGCACTGTGGAAGGATGGAAGGACATGATAGGTTATGGGTTGTACTCTTTTATTCTTGCCAAGGAAACCCTATGCTAAAAATACCATTTCTCAATTCTTACCTACATACATAATATATTGAATAAATTTTACCATCAGAGCTTTATGCATTTCATGTAGCTCTGCATTTTAACATTAGAGTATGCTTTGGCAAGTTATTACTCACAAATATGCCAAAAGAGCTTATTTTTTCCCCCAGTGAAAATTCATATGATGAGCAAATCATCATTTGATTTGCTATAGCTACCAATGTTAAAGGAGAAGTTATTGATTCTGCAGAAATAATATTGATATTTGAACTCAACAGCCAAACAAATACACACCTCCCTTCAGTGCTCCTTCAGAAGCTCCGCCCCAAATTCATGGACAGCAACAGCTCTAATGACGACACCCTCATCTTTACCCCCTCCTCTTCCGCCTGTCCTGTGACTGGCTGGAATATGCTCCCTGTTACTGATTGGCTGTATGACTCGATCTGAATGCCCTGGCATCCTGGAAGCCCCGCCCCCTTTCCCAACATCTTACATTAATGATCTTTATTGTACTCTTTTCTCGATTAGATTTTCTCACGTGAAAGATTCAACACTCTCATTTTCATCTATGGAGACAATGATAAATGGAGAATGTTTTGAGTGCCATCAAATCTATCAAAGAGATAAATATACGGTTATTTATATTTATTAGGAATGCCACTGAAAATATTTGGTTGAAAGTGGAAAAAGACCAAAAATTCTAGACAGAAAAAAATTAAATAAGCTGACGAAGTGTCAAACCGGACACTAATAATCATATTACTGGTAACAGTAATTAAAAAGTGAGAAACAAGCTGCTGTTAATCTCTTTTAGTTAAAATGTAGACACTAGAAAAGTTGACCTGCACACTTTTTTATTAATTGCTGTATAATTGAGGTAGATAACATATTTTTCATAGATTAGGACTACACACTGTTCGTCTGCACAGTTGCCAGGCCTGCATTTTTCAGGCTAATATAAATGTGACAGTCATTGCCTAAGGCTATTTTGTGGACTTTTGAACCTGAGAAGAGTTCTCACCGTAGTCTTCTCCAGGCAGTGTAACAGATGGTGGTGCTGGTGCTCGAAGGACGACCTGTTCTTCAGACACAGAGCGCCACTGTCGCCGTCATGATCCTGAAAACGGCAGCACAGGAGAAAGGCAATGTTTTAGAATTTGACTCACATGAGTAAAGAAGTCAATATCACTATAAACACAGGCAGATTATCGCAAAGCAAGAAAGGAAGGATCAATTTCTGCTTGATCCAATGACAAAAGAAAACTTGATCCTAGATCAGCAGCAGAAAGGTGCTCTAGGTCATCCAGATCTGAGCTATTTAAAGATGACTCCATCTATTTCTAGCCTCCAGAGGATCACATCCATGATTTCTGGTGTTAAAATTAGCTGACCTTTTCTCTATGAACTCCACAATGCACACATTTAAAAATACATTCATTGCCACACACTGTTGGTAAACTTGCTTTTTGGTGCCAAGATATGTGTAGTATGGAGGTCCTGAACCACAAGCTGTAAAGTGATATGTTGTTATTTCACATTTCAATCAGTAACTGGTCATGTGAACATATCTCATAACTTTATAATTGATATTAAGTCAAAAAACAGCCTTAAATAACTTGCAATAAAAACGGCATCAAAATGACGAGTAAGGAATAAAACAGTTGAGGGCATGTTATTATTGGACAATAATCAACAATAGGGTGGTGTAATGCAGCCTAGAGAAGTGTACAGGAAGAAATTCTTCATTCTTAGCACTTTGTAACAGTCAGAGGGAGTTGTCCAATAAGAGAAAGGCTTCAGGACAGACAGTCTTTCTGTTTCATGGTAACATGACTTATTTACTATACAAAAGTATACATGAGTAAACATAACATGAGTGATCTGTTTCATGATACATGATTATCAACAGATCAAAAATACAATATGTTGTTCATTAATTAATAAATAATTGTTAGCATTGGCTAAATGTTGTGGTATAATCAAATATTTCATGATGCGATATTTTGCAACTTTATGGCAGTAACAGTAACTCTGCTTCATGTCGGACTGCATCACATCACCCCATCATGGATTATATTTTAATATTTAATTATTTTTTCTTACTCAACATATTACTAATGTAGCAGTATAGTTTATATTTTTTATTTGCCTTTTATTTGTCTGGGATTTTTTTGCTGCTTAGCAGAAATAGCCCCAGATCACAAGACCTTCCGCTCCTGACGTTTACAATTATGCTGACTCCCTCCCCTGGGCTTGCAAAGGGTCATCTAATGTACTCTTTTCAAGCTGATAAAGTATTGGAACAGTCCTTAATAAGTGAACAGTGATTCCGCTAAAGTGGAAACTGCCAGGGTAAGTGGACAAGGGCACATTATAGAAAAGAAAACAGGGCATCAGAAACTCCAGGGAAGTGCTCCATCAGCGGAAAGCACCAGTAACCACTGGAGGCTTTGAACTTTTGCCCAACAAGATCATCAATAAACAGACCTCAAACCATTTTGTTTGTTTTTGCTAGTTTGAAAGTTGTCCTTAGACTGTGATGGTGTATGACTGATAGCGTATCAGAACTACGGGGTGGTCGCAAAAGACACGTTGGCAGAGTTTGATCATGTAAGATGTGAGATGAACGGAAACGACAAGCAATTTCACATCTCAAATGAGAAAACGCTTCACACTGATCCTCTGCAAAGTCCAAGTAAACACAGAGGGATGCTTCTGTGATGGACGGTGATTCAGACGAACACTAGTAGAATATGAAGTATCACAGACCATCCATCCACCATCTATACCACTTATCCTTCAGGGATGCATGGAAGCTGGAGCAAATCCCAGCCGGCTTTGGATGAGAGGCAGGGTGCAACCTGTGGAGGTCGCCAATGTATCGCAGGGCTAACACAGAAACAAACAACCAATCACACTCACATTCACACCTATGGACAATTTAGAGTAGCCAGTTGACCTAATCTGCATGTTATTGGACTGTTGGAGAAAACCTGAGAGCCATGGAGAGAACATGTAAACTCCAGTCAGCCACATGGTTCAAACTCAGAAACTTTCTTGGTGCAAGTCGACATGACTAACCACTGCACCACCGTGCTGCCTGTATCACAGACCATCAGCCTGCAAAAAATCAGAACAATGTGAACTAGTAAGAAACCATCCTGTGTACAGAAATCCTACATGTCCTGTGGTAGATGATTAAAATTGTTATTGCAAACCAAAAAACAAGGAAAAAGCGCATCTTTGATTAGAATTAAAATTTTATACATCACCAGCATCCTTTTTTAGGGCCTAATTGGAGGACCTGTATCCAACTGTGCCACCTCATGATTGCAATTACTTTGGTAATAAGTCCAATTTCAGTGATATTTACTACAGATTGTATGTCTGAAGCCTTAAATGCCTCTGTAGCTCTCAGTAAGTGGAAGTGAATCACATCCCTGCAGTGGATCTCAACAGAGTACTAACCCATCGGCTGCCTTTCTGCTTAGAAGAACTGCTAATGGCAATATCATATAAACGACACAAACAACATTCTCTAAAGATACAAGAGGTTCGGAGCACTAGTCCAGTAGTGATTAACATCTGTGCAGGTTGGACTTATGTGTTAAAAGGTTAAACCTTACCTTAAGTACGGAATAAAATTCTTGTGGTGTGCTGTTATAGGAAACTAATCCACCGGTGGGTGCGGCCCAACTCAAAGCGGAGTTACTGTTACATCCCAAAAGTTGATTATTTTCCAATAACAGCTCACCCTGAAGTATTTTATGGCATTTTGCCAAAGCTTATAGATTTTTATTTATTGATGAACAACACATCACACTTTAATTAATCAATTTCTTCTGACCAACCAGAACAGAGAGCTCAATAGCACTGAGATAGCTATATATTTTTTAAATGTTGAGAATTCCACTGGTGAAAATCTCATTTCAGACCTTGTCCATTTGATTAAAATGTTAAAAGTTCAGCAAAGTTTAACCAGTTTAGCTTTTCAAAGTCTGTAGATGCAAATATGCATTCGTTATAGCAGCCGATCAGGCGATCTGCTGTTGTTGCAAAACTTCTGCATTTAAAATTCAAATGTAATGGCCTAATGTACTCATAAGGAGTTTTCTACCCACAAAGCATAAATCGCTAAACCATATATCTCCTAATCAGCTGCAATGCCTGGTGATAAATTGTCCGAATAAATAGCTGTACATGTTTAAATGGACAGCTTCCAGCAGAAATCCTGACAATCTCCCATCGCAGGTCATGGCAAGCTCCAAAAATGTGCACAGAAAGAAGAGCTTGGAAAAATATAAGGCAAAGACAGGAGTGAAAAAAAGCTTGGCCAGGTTTCTAAAGAGCACAGAAGTGTTTGTAATAGGTTTATAGAGCCAAGCTGTAAAATAAACACGCATACATACACACAGTCACCTCCAATCTAACACTGTAAATATTGAATCATCACGGCTTTCTCAAAAAAAAAAAAAAGAAAACATTGCTTGCTTTAATCAGAAAATGAATACTGAATGTCTTTCTTCAGCCATATCTAATTTTTTATTTGTTAGTTTGTTTACATAGTTTTTTCCTTTCCATAGTTTTTTCCTTATTTGCTTTTTTCCACTTTTCATAATAATTTTGTAGGTTGTCAATCTGTCACAAGGCTTTCTTTCTTTCTTTCTTTCTATCTTTCACTATGCTATCTATTTTCTATTCCATCTTTGTATTGTTTGTTTGTTTATTTTTTTTCTTTTCCTATTGTTTTTCTTTTTCTTTCTTTCCTTCCTCCCTCCCTTCGTTCACCCTGGGCAGGTCACCAATCATCTTTCTTTCTTCCTATCTTCTCCATCTTTCTTTCTTTCTTTCTTTCTTTCTTTCTCTCATTCTTTCACTATTCCTTGCAGCTCATATACATCAGCATATAAACAGCATTGAATTTTCCATTAAGCTGGTGTTATTCCGCCAATATGTCTTCATTTTGAGACATACCCATGGGGTAGATGGTTTATTCAGGAATGTGTTGCTAGGCCAATGCCACTGATGGTGCACTGACTACATAACTACACAGGCCCAGGGAGAAAGAAAGTGCAGCATTACTGCAACTATTACAAGGAATATAGGAAATGGGTATAATGGCGACCCTGGAGTCTGCGTTTGCTCCGGTAATGCTAATTAAGGTGGAATAAATGTTGTCATAAAGGTGCTTTGGGGTATAACAGGGAAAGGAAATAGAGGAGCATGGCTTAGTAAAATACCATAAACCTTTCTTTTTTTCTGCATTTCTTTCTTTATTTCTGCATGTCCCTGGATCTGTGGCTCAGTCCTCCAAATGTGACATTATTAACTCTGTCTTTATAATTATCAATGGCTCTCCGGCCCACCTCTCATCCTGCTGTTCTCTCATCCCCACCCCACGCACTTTCTACAGGACCTGTTAATCAGCTTTGCTAATTACACCCACTCAGTGCATGGACACACAGCTGGGGACAAGGCTAAAGAGCCAGGCCTGAGTGTTAGTCACCCAGCCAGATGGATAACCACGTTCCCAGTTTGATTTGTTCTGAGACGAGCCCTTTCACTGTGCTATTACTATCTCTGCCTAGTGTGGTTCTACATGAAACCTTTTGTGTAAAATAACTCTGTTGTAGGGATTTACATACAGTAGAGCCTTTAAAACAGGAGTGTAAAAAGTCTGGCCCCAGGGCCAAATGCTTCCCATGGACAGATGTTAACTAGCTCGCGCCTTCTCTCTTCAGGCCAGATTTACTAAGCAGGCAAATTAGCTTGAGGTTACAATAAAATAAAGCGCAATTTAAAGGTCCACTATGTAGGATTCATCCACCTGATTGCCCCTCCGTTATCCCTCCCTGCCCAAGCATGTATTCGAATGTATGGTGGCCGTCACATGCCCATAGCGTACTTCCATTCACACTTCCTTGCTTTTTTCCATGCAAAGTAATAAGTATGACCCTCCATTTTTCCAAATTTGGGTTCTCAAACTTGTTAGCCAGCACCAGTAAACACTGATTCCAATTCTTTCTTCTTCCTTGTTTCCTTTCTTCTTCTTTGTAGTCCTTCCAGTATTTCCTTCCAGATTCATGCTGCCGCTTGTAAAAACACAAAATGAGGAAGGTGTTCTCTAGAGGTTTGTCCGTTCTGGGCTACCGTAGCAGCGCAACATGGCGGCTCTGTAGAGGTGGACCCGCTCCCTATGTAGTCATTAAGGTCTCGTTCTAAATTTACAAAAACACAAGTAATTATACACTAATGAAAACACATACTTTTGAGTTCCATAAGCATATTATGGAATATATAATCCATTTCTGCCAATAAATACCTTCAAAATCCTACATAGTGGTCCTTAAATGAGCACAGATACGGCCAGATCACTTTAATAATGACCAACACAATCTACCAAATGAAGTGCAAATTAGCCCAGGCTCACAAACAGGTGCATGACTGATTCTAGTTGCAGGTTCTATAGGTCATCTTTGATTTCTTCCAACAAATTAAGAATAACATGCCTTGGTAATCTATATGATCTGATAACGTCTTCCTCTGGCATTCCAAATAAATTAACATGAGTGGTGAAAATTCACTCCCTTCTACCACGCACACTCTTTTCTCGGTGGCCATCACAGTCACGTCAAGCACAAAATGGCTTAAGACCAGAGAGCTTTTTTTCAGCGGTATATAATGGTGCAATTAGAGGTTGATTGACTACCACAAACCTTAGTAAATCACTTTGCATGATTAATTTAAGTACTCCCCTCCCCCAAATGTTGTGGTCTGAAAGGGAAACTCCTGCAAATACATACGCAACAAGTCCAGTCTAAAAAATATCTGTCCATGAGTTTCCATCACTAGCTTTTCACCTCGTGTCTGTAGTAGTTTTTTAACACCAAAAGGTTTAGCTGATGCAAACTATTAGTAAATCTGGCCATAGCATGTATGACAAATGGCCTGCTAGTCAACAAGTTGCAAATTTCACCTGACAGGGGCAGCAGAGTGTGTTAACACAGCTAAAATACAAAAATCTTTTTTTATGCAAATTCATTTACAGAATGATGTTAAGTCATGGCTCCAGGCAAAAATTGAAGTTAGTGTAAAGTTAGTTATTAAGAAAAAGATTAATTCCATAACCCTGAATGAACTTCTTTGATATGTTCTGGGGGGAACCCTCCAACTGAGGATTGGCAAATTACACAAACAAGTTTTCGGGAAAAAAAAAACAAAAATTTCCAGAAACTGCGCATTATTCATATATTATTCATACATTATTCATCTTCCGTAAAAGCTTTATCCTGGTCAGGGTCAAAGAGGACACATAGCAATAGCCAAACTCTAAGAGAAACCGACCGAAACCTTTATTTATATGTTAGATTAAATCTCCTTTTTTATATATGTATATATATATATATTTGTACAATATTTGAAAAGGTCTAAATCAAAAGGCTTTGAAGTTACCTCGGGCATCATTGAAGTATTTTGGTTTGTTAAAATTCTGTTGATCAGGCAAAAGCTTCCACAGAAATGATGTGCTGGCATTAAACTGAATAAGAAAAGTGACAATATAGGGAAACACACAGTAAACATTTTTGCTTAATTGGAAATGCAAAGCTTCAGGGCATATCTATTCGCTTATATTGCACATGTATGAGATACTCTTGCGAGTACACATAATGATGGTGTTTCATCAAAGTTGCCTTCATGAATCCCTACAAAATGATAATACACTGCAGGAACATTTTCCTACAAGAAAATAGTATTTTCAGAGCCCCTGGGGCTTCATGCTAACATTTCCATTCATTAGCCTGAAATACAAAAAAGCCTCCAAATGTCAGATCTCCATCAGGCTCATATTAGATCTGTCTGGAACTGCCTCATGTTATAGGAAAAAATAAAATCATACTAATAAATGCATCAAACTTTGAATTCCCTTTCCTGACTTGTTGAATTTAAAGCTTCAGCGTATAAGATGCTGAGTTAGGGGAGTAAAACATACGCCAGTTGTTTATGTAGAGCACATCATACAGCAGGGGTCGTAAACTGGAGGAGCACGGTCCAGATGCAGACACCTCAACGTAAATACCTTAAAAATACATTGAAGATACAAAATACCTTTTTAAAAATTATCGTAGCAGAACTTATGAACGAACGAGAACCACTGGCAGTAGTTCAGCGACAACCGTTTTCTACAAAACATAACCACTTCAAATGTCTTATTTACAGTGGATTCAGAAAGTGTTCAGACTTTGAATGGATATAATTGCCATTTTCACCCATCAATATACAGTTTATCACCCAGTGACAAAACAGGTTTTCAGAGATTTTTTTAAAATTAATTATAAAGCAAAAACTTATTCATAAAAGTATCCTTTTATTCAATATTTTGTAGAAGTTCCTTTGGCAGCAATTACAGCTACAAGTCTTTTTATATAATATTTGATCATAATTAATTTGTGCAATGCTTACAGTCCCCTAATTAGTAAGTATTTACGTGGTAAATATATGGTACGTTATATTATATTATCGGGTAATTACCACAGGTGATAAGTATTTAGGTAAATTCAGAAAATCTCCAGCTTAAATACTAAGAAAAATCTCCACTAGTAGTTCAGCTGTACTTTCTCTGTATTTACCTAATTATTACCTTTCGTAATTACCTAATAATATAATATAACATACCATATATTTACCAGGTAAATAATGGCATCCCTTCCTTTTAGAATTCACTGATGGGTTAGGGTTAGGGTAATAACTCTCTGTATTTACCTATGTACCTATTTACCTATGCATTACCTGTGGTAATTACCCATTAATATACTATAATATAATATATATTTACAGGTAAACACTTAGTAATTAAGAGACTCTAAAAGGAAACACTACCCTTTTGTTACATTTGGGGTTTGTCACGTTCCAAAAAGAGCAGAAAAGTACACTGTATATCCAAGAACTGTACATAGGTTACATATTAAAGTGTACCCGTCATTATTCAGTCATGTTAACTGTTTATCTGGACCTTTGTATGCAAGGAACTTTATATAGCAGGAACATTACAAATTTAAATTGAATACCCTTGTCATACAACATTTTAGTTGACGGCTTTACACAGAGCCCATGGGAACAAGCTATGTTATAGGTACATAATTATTTTTAAAAAGGGTTCCTCAAGGTTTCTTTCAGTTAATGGTTGTAAATTTCTAATAGATTTCTACTAGTAAGGTTCTTTGTTTTTGTTTTTTGTAAGCTCTTGTTGAAGGCAGGAGGTTTTGACGTTAATGTTTCTGTAATAATGAAGACTTAATTTACATCATTTGCCCTTATCCTTATTAAGTCTTGCTCAAGGGCCCAGCAGAGATACAGTAGCTTGGAGATGCTGGGATTTGAACTCACAACCTTCTGATCACTAGTATAATGTCTTAACAACGAAGCTATTTTTCTTTGTCTTAAATTATGCTTATTTTTCGAGATGCATAATATAATTTCATAACCATCCATCCATTATCTATACCACTTATCCATTAAGGGTTGCAGAAGCCGGAGCCAATCCCAGCTGGCTTCAGGTGAGACGCAGGGTACACCCTGGACAAGTTGCCAAACCATTGCGGGGCTAACACAGAGACGAACAACCATTCACACTCACATTCACACCTATGAGCACATTAGAGTAGACAGTTAACCTAATCTGCACATCTTTTGGCTGTGGGAGTAAAACAGCGTGCCCGGAGGAAACATGCAAACTCCACACAGAAATGCCCCAGTTGGC